>JASDQU010106571.1:6492-29039 GCA_032191745.1 Picea mariana | reverse complement strand
CAAAATCACATTGAACATAATCTAAAAAATGTTGCCTATGGGGTGTGGCATGAAATGAAGCCCCTGAATCTACTACCCAAGACTCAGGAATATTATCTACATAAATAATCAAATCATCTTGTAACACATCACCTGTTACATTTTCTTCCTGATTTTTCTCTTGTTGACCATCTCTTTGTTTCTTTGGATCTTTGCAGTCTTTCTTCATATGTCCTTTCTTCCCACAATTCCAACACTCTATCTTTCCCAGTATGGATTTGGATCTACCCTTCCTAGAATTCCCACAGTTCCCTGAGCCCTTTACTCTATCCTTTTGTCTTCCCATATTCTCTAGTTTAATGCACTACCTGATGTCTCACCTGCTCTTTTCCATCGCATTTCCTCGCTAAGGATAACACCAACAACATCATCAAATTTTAGAGTGTTTGAACCAGATACAGAGTTACTTACAACCATGAACAAGCCATAACAACTTTATGGCAATTAGAACAATATTAGAAGAGTCCTAACCTCATCATCAAAGTCCACTTTTATATAACTTAGCTGATTAGTAACCATATTAAATTCATTTAAATGATCTGCAACAGACCCACCTTCTGACATCTTCATATTAAATAATATATTCATTAGAAATACATTATTGGAAGCCGAGGGTTTTTCATACAGTTTATCCAATGCGTCAATATACTCCTTCATTGTCTTTTCTCTCGAGATATTGAAAGCCATAGATGCTGTCAAGCTCAACCATATCATTCCTAGTGCCTTTTTTTCAATAACCTCCCATTCTCTGTCCTTCATGGCCGTCGAATTATTTTCTAGTCCACCCATTGGTAGGAATACATCCTTATGATATAAATAATATTCCATCTGCATCTTCCATAACTGGTACTTTTGTCCATTAAATTTCTCAACCTAAACTTTCCATCTTCCGCCAATGCTCTCACTCGAACCAGGAACCCTCTTTTCCTGTGAGTTACCTTTCGATTTGATATCAGTTGTTAGAAAAACATGATCACAGAACAATAAAATAAAACAAATGCAGAAATAAAAAATAGAAGATAAACAATATAATAGAGACACATATATACATGGTTCACTGAGTGTGGGCTACGTCCACCAGAGAAATTGTCAGGTCCTTCCTTTATTATTATACAACAAATGAAGGGATACAACCTACAACACACCCACCATAACTTCCTCTTCTTTCTCTCATAGTCTCCTCACTCAGAATACAATATTCGCATTGATACATAGCTGCAATACATTTCCCTCATAAAAGAGGGTTTCTTTCTAGAGAAAAAAAACCTAACATAAATTCACCGTCATATCTGCGACCTTATAATGAACGGTCCATATTTACTATGAAATTACAATATACATTTACAAGGCAATTTTTGATTCAGGGAATGTTGTCCCCAAAACCCCCACCGGGGCCCGCTTGCCCCTAGACCCCGCAGGAGGGGAAATCCCCCCTTACACTCCCCCGTGTGGAGGAGTGTTTATTCTTCTGGGGTGTAAAGTCTTCATGGGGTATAAACACGGCTGAAAACAAAGACCTTTGAATCAAGAAGATAATCAGGCTCTACAACCAACAACTATCCCCACACATTGAGTAATGGGGGCTGACGTGGCATCCACTTATATCATGGTGGTCAATAAAGCAGGTCAACTTGCAGTAGGCACAAATTTTGCATATGAGCTCCAATTGATGTGTTGTTCACATCGTTGGAAAGGTATTAGAGTGTACAACACCATCAAGGGTGTGAGCATAAATTTTGGACACTGTAACCCCAATAAATGTTGTTTAATGCCTCAAATTGGATCTACAAGGTTCCATACCCCAATTTTCCAAATTGAGACCTGCCACTAAAATTGCCTTGCAAGTCGATTCCTCCAATATTTTTCCACCCAAAAAGTACTAAGATAGATGATAAATTGATTTGGACTATGCGGGGAACGACATGAAGGAAAAGATATAATAAGGAAACACATAGAGATATTGCAAGAAACACAACAATACACTTAAAATCATATTCTATTAATAAATGGAATACAAAAGACTGTAAAATGCAAAACACACAAACTAACTAGAATGGTGGTAGCTTATCCCTGAAGAAAGAGATGTGTCGGCTATGATCATTCGCAAGAACCTCATTACAAAGAGGCTGAAAATGCCTTTTAACATAAATCATCAATAAGAAAACCTTAAACATCAAAAACCCTAACCCTAGATGATGAAACGCCAAAAGGTTTATTGGCCCCGATGTGGTTAGTTGATACATCAACTTCCCAAGGGTGTGACTTTTTCATATGATCTCTGTTTGGGGCGCTTGGTATCCCGCTAGAAAGGTCTAGATGATAAGTACACATTTCAGTTGGCCTTGTATCTTCCTCCAACTACATATTGGGTGTTTCCTCTCCAAAACAACGTCATTTAGGTCCTCAAAACAACCCTCAAAGTTCGGGCCTCGAAAAACTATAGAAAAACTGCCAAGATGTGGAACCATTATTAAATAGTGGAACAGGTGGGTGGCCACTAGTGTCCACCTGGATCACAAATTATACAATGATCCAATATGGATCATACCTCCCCATTTATGGAGGCATTTGGTCCCCATAAGTTTTACTGAATGATGTGAGGAAATGTTTCCTCTACCTTCTCCTTGAAGTACCATTTTTCTTTTTCTGGAAATTGTCCTTTCAACCCAATCTGCCAAAGCTCATGCTACCCATGTATTGTAGTTATAGACCTCCTCTACAAAACTATTTCCTCTGCTAACTCTTCCTGAGAATTTGGTTCTATGTCCTCTATGGTATTTAATACTTGCTCCACCTCCTGATCCAACATGGAAGGCTCATAGAGTTTCAAATTCTCCAGATTCACCACTGAGTAAATGCACATGTATGGGGGTAGACTAAGTTTGTAGTCACTATCTCCCATCTTCTCCAATACCTCAAAAGGACCATACCATAGAGCCTTGAATTTAAATGACTTCTCAGTTTTGTGTTGATCATGCCTAACCTTATACTTTTCCTGTGACTTCTTCAATGCCTCATGTACTTTCAAATGGATCTGTCTAATCTTTTCAATGAATTTATCTCCTCTCAATGATTCTCCCATGATATCTTTTCTCAGTCCTCTTTATTGTTCATAAAAAACATCCAAGGGTGAAGGTGGAAAATACTGAAAGCGAGTTTTAAAAGGGGACTTACCATTAGAAGTGTGGACTCCTATGTTTTATGAGTGCTAAATATAGATCATATTTTCATCCTAGGTCTTCAAATGCTTTTGATTATAACTCCTCAAAAGCTACACCAAATTCGTGTTGACTACTTCTATCTTCCCATATGTTTGTGGATGGAATTTTGTAGATATCTTAAACTTCATGTCCATATTCTCCCAAAGTGATTACAAAAGGCATTGAGAAATATGGTATCCCTATCTAAGATGATGCTACTTGGCATCTCAAAGTGCACCCAAACGTGTTCAAAGAACATGTTTGTTTCTTCTTATCCTCTAGTAGTCTTTTACAAGGCATAAGAACACACATCTTGTTGAACCTTTCAACTACCACAAAATGATAGTCATGCTCCTTCCTAGTTGTTGGTAAACCTTCCAAGGTCAAGTGGATACAAGTAAGGGATGGTATATACCTTTCCTTATATTACTAGGCATGTTGGTACAACAAAGTATACATCCTCTAATATATAGTGCTACATCTTCTTGCATTTTGGGCTAGTACACATACCTTTGTAAGTTAGCAACTGTATTCCCAACACCAAAATGTTCTGCAACCTTGGAGGTGTGGGCCTCTTTGATAAGCTACAATATTTCACCTTTAGGAACATAGAACTTGTCTAGCTTGTAGAGTAACCCAATTTGGAGATGATAGGCAACCTTACAGTCACATTATTATACATGAATTTGTCCCTATAACTACTGAACACCTCTTTAAAGTCCTCATATTTTGTGTCTACCTTCTTTTATGCATCATGGGTAAAAGGATACATGTGCATAAGAGTTACCAAATACGTAATCTTGGATGTGAGTGGCCTTGAAAGCATGTCTACCAATTTATTAGAATTTCCCTTTTTATAGTTGATGACTAGATGAAATTGCTACAAAAGCCCCATCCTGACATCCACTTGTAATGTCTAGTTTGTTGAAGTTTAATCTAGGCCTGCAAATACTGCAGTGGCTGGTGATTTGTGTGGATAATGGTTTCCTTTCTCATAAAATAATGCTTCCACTTCTTAATAGCTTGAACCAAGGCATAAAGTTTCTTATCATATGTAGGGTACTTCAAAACTCCCACATGAAACATCTCATCATGATAGCATGTTGGCTTACCTCCTTGCATCAAAAATGCTCCCATAGCATACCCACATGCACAATTATCCACTTTGAATGGCTTCAACAAGTGAGGAAACATGAGAACTGATGTTTTAGTGATCTTTCATTTTAGCTCATTGAAATATTTATGTTGATTCTTTCCCATTGGAAACTCTTACCACTCACTATTATGGCATGGAGTGGTGTAGATACCACTGAAAATGATGCTATGAACTTTCATAAGTATCGTGTTTTCCCAAAAAATATCTTAACTTCTGTGACTTTAGTAGGAATTGGCCATTTTATGATGGCCTCCATATTTCTATATTGAGCTCCCCTGCACCAATCACATTGTTAGGGACCTAACCTCCCTAACCCCTCACATAGGTAGAATAATATAATTCCATGTGATAAAGGTCAATATTAATAAGGCCTAGTAATATGGAAGAATAAGTCAAATGTAAGAATACCTAATAGAAGGATCTTCCTCTAGATTTTTCTTTTGGATATATAGATTTAGTATAAATAGGAGTAGAGGGTATGAGAAGTTTTGGCTTGAGAATTATTGTAATAGAGTGTTTCTTTACTAGAGGTTTCCCCCTTGAAGAGGCAAGTGAACATTATTTTCTATCAATAAAGGTATTATTTTGGTGTTGTGGCTTCATCTATTGTGTTGTTTTGTTGTTATTCTCTGCAATATTTTTTTTTCATGCTATTATAATAGATCTTGTATCTTACAAGTGGTATCATAGCACTTTCCTTGGAAGAAAATTGTGGGTTATTTTCTTTTCAGGGTAGAGACGTATTTTGGTGTCTTAATTAAAGCTATAGATATGTCGTTCAACACATAAATCCGCAGCCAGGGAAGCATACACGTATGAACTACAAGTGGCACTTAAGAGCACATTATTGGCCACCCTTGTAACCCTTATTGGTACCCCTTCAAGCGGTAGCGCATCAGAAAACACATGTATACAGATCAAACTAGATCTCCTTAATCCATCCATAGATAAAAGGATCGGTCACCTAACTGCTATAGTTCCACCGAGAACAACACTCGAGAATATACTCTCTAGTACCTGGGTAGTCGGGTAGTGCAGCTAAGGGCACAGTCTAGCCTCCTTAGTTGGTGCCCTGAGATATTGGGCCGAGTACTACTGTTGGACCCTGCATGTATATCAGAGGGCTATAGCATAGGGAAAACCCTGAATACCCTAACCCTAATGATGGAAATCGAAACAGAACAAACAAGATCTATTGTTGTGCAACATTTCTTCCGACATTCTGGTTGAGAAATTACTACACATTTCTTCATGTTAATAATTTGGGAATTTCAACAATGTAGTATTCTTTAGATTAGAGTATAACTTCACATGATTCCTCTCTTTGCCCTGATTCCAGTGGAACCTATCATTTTTAACACAATTTTTTTTTGTGGTCCCAACCACTTTTATGGCACCCTTATTTGGCCCTTATCCCATTGGATTTTTCATTTTTTCCCTGATTGCAGTAGTACCTATAGTTTTACACCCTTCTTCTCTATGTTCCCATCCACCCCTCCCAACCCCATGTGTCCCCCTTGTCCCATTTTCCTGCCCATTTTTCCAAATGGCCAACACCAGAGCCCAAAACTCAATACATTGGTTGTTGACAACCTTCATAACAAGGAAGAAATCAAAAATAGCAATTCCAACCTTAGCTCAATCAATCCCTCTATTCAAACCCTCCAATACCAATGTGCCCACATCAAGGACCTCAAAGGCCTCAAAGCCACACTTGAATAATTCACGGGCCATTCCCCGAACCCTTCCTTTTCTGAACAACCATCCTATCAGGATGACCATGACTCTTCCTCATACTACCCACTTTTCTCGAGACCTCTGCCCTACCATAATTGAGGTGAACAAATTTGATGGCTCGGATCCAATAGGTTGGGTAACCCAAATGGAACATTATTTTTCTTTGCAAGGAATTACTGATGATTTATCCAAGCTTCACTATGGTATCGTCCATCTAGATCTGGAACAATGGCAATGGTGGAAATGGTGAAAAAAGGCCCGCCAAGGGTATGTTGCTTGGACACACTTTGTGGTAGAGATTTATGACCACTTTGACTCTGACACCCACCATTTAGGTCATTTGACCAAGTTGAAGCAGTCTAGGATAGTGGAAGACTTTATTTCCTCATTTTAGGACTTGGATTTCATAACAGAGGGCATGTCATATGCTTTCTTCAGGGAATGATTTATTAGTGGCCTAATAGATGAAATACGTTCCCATGTTCTCATGGCACACCCTCAAACTTGGTTGGAAGCTACTCAATGAGCCAAGGAAACACAATAGATTGTCTCCTCCCAGATCCACAAACCATCCTTTCCTCCTCGCCCTAAACTCACCAATTATTCCCCTCCTGCAACTCTCCTCAAGATATATAAATTAACGAGGGCCAAAATGGTTGAACATCAACTCAAGGGTACTTGTTATAATTGTGATGAAATATATTTTCAAGGGAACAATTGTAAGGAACACAGGATTTTTATGGTTGTGATTGAGGATATTTCTGAATACAAGGTCATTGTTTCACCTATGGAGGAACTACCACCACCCTCTAACCAACCAGAAGTTGAACCGGTGATTTCACTTAATGCCCTTACTGGCTTATCTTCTCCCTAGACTCTCAAATTAATTGGTTAAATTAAAAATAAGAAAGTCATCATCCTTGTGGACATTGGTAGCACCCATAATTTTATTCATCACCTCATTTCCCAAGAATTCAATTGTTACATTTGTGTCATTAATAATTTTCAAATCATGATTTCCAATGGAGGTTCCATGAAATGTGGGGGACGATGTGAAAATGTGCAGCTCCAAATTGGTCAATATCAACTAAAATTCCATATGTTTTCTATAGACATGGGTGGTTGTGAAATTTTTCTTGATGTCGAACGGTTAGGCAATCTTAGTCCCATTCTCATGGATTTTTAGGACTTAACCATGCAATTCCAACAGGAGGGACAACAATATAAGTTCCAATGCATCACATCAAGCTCCCTTTAGATAATCAATTCCCATCGCATGGAAAAGCTCCTAAAAAAGGGCCATTCTGGAATTATTTCCCAACTCCACTCCATTCATGTTGTTGACACACCTTATGTGCATCCTGACCTCCAATATATCCTCTCCCGCCACCAAGTTGTTTTTACCACTCCCAAAGAACTTCCCCCTTCCCATGTAATCCATGACCATTCCATCCCTCTCATACAGGGCATTCTTCCTCCCAATGTTCTCCCTTATCATCATCCCTTTTCCCAGAAGAATGAAATGGAGAAATTTGTTCATGAATTTCTAGAAGTGGGTGTTATTCATTCTAGTACCAGCCCCTATTCTTTCGTTGTGTTCATGGTAATCAAGAAACAAGGTACTTGGCGCATGTGTCTTGATTTTCATGCCCTTAACAAACTCACAATCAAATACAAATTCCCAATTCCTATCATTGATGACCTCTTGGATGAATTGAGTGGTGCTTAGTACTTCACCAAACTTGATCTACGTTCTAGCTACCACTAGATCCGTATGAAAGAAGAATATATTTCCAAGACTACATTTCGAACTCATGAGGGTCACTATGAGTTATTGGTAATGCCTTTTGGCTTGTGTAATACTCCCTCCACTTTCCAAAGTCTTATGAATCATGTCTTCCGTCCTTTTCTTCGTTATTTTGTCTTATTTTTCTTTGATGATATTCTCATCTATAGTAAAACTTAGACATTCCATCTCTTCCATGTGAATCAAGTTCTCCATCTACTCTCTAAGCACCAAATTTTCTTCAAACAATCTAAATGTGCCTTTGGAGCCTCATAAGTGGAATACCTAGGTCATATTGTAGGCAAGGATGGTGTCTGGGTGGATCCCAATAAAATTGAATCTATGTAGGATTGGCCTCGCCCTAAAACTCTTAATATCTTACATGTTTTTTCAAGTTTAATGGGCCATTATAGGAAGTATTTTCATAATTTTGGTAAAATTGCATCTCCTCTCACTTCTCTCCTTAAAAATAATGCTTCCACTTAGATTCCAGCTGCGGATCACTCCTTCCAATCTTTGAAATATGTTATGTGCTTGACCCCTATCCTAGAACTTTCAGTCTTCACAAAGACATTCGTATTGGAATGCGATACTTCTAGGAAAGGAATAGGGGTCTTCCTCATGCAAGATGGCAGGCCTTTGGCCTTCACTAGAAAAAAACTTTTAGAGAGACATTTGGGTCAATCCATTTATGAAAAGGAAATGTTAGCTATTTGGCATATTGTGGATCTCTGGTGTCCTTATTTATTGGGTCAACACTTCCAAATCAAAACTGATCATCAGAGTCTCAAGTATTTTATGGAAAAACAAATTTCTTTACTGGAGCAACAAAAATGGGTGACCAAACTATTTGTCTATGATTATGATATCATTTACAAGAAGGGAAAGGAAAATGAAGTGGAAGATGATCTTTCCCTGAAATATGATGAAGAAGGGTCCCTTTTCTCCCTCTCCTTCATTGTACCATATTGTCTCCAAGATGTTTTTCAGGAATGGCTACAAGACCCCAAAATTTCTAGCATGATCTACCAATTGCAACACAATTCTCCAGCTTCTCCAAGGTACTCTTGGCACAATAAAGTGATTCACTAAAAAGGTTGTTAGTACTTTTGTAAGTAATCACAACTTAAATCCACAATTTTTTCTGAACTTCATGCTTCACCCACATCCAGGCATTCAGGGTTTACTGATCCGAAAAGATCTTTTAAGACTATGGTTAAGTTTTTAAAGCATGAGTTCATTAACCATTTAGGAATTAAATAAAGAGGATGAAATTAATGATATAACATGGCATCCATAATAAAAATGCAGATTTGAAAGTAAGCACAAATAATCATCAAACCATAACAACAAAATTGTTAACGGAGTTCGACAAGATCGCCTACGTGTCCGGGCCTTTGTCTCAGTGGCTGAGGCTTTCTTATTTCTCTTCAAAGCTTCAAAAGCACATCAAAAAAGTGTCAAATGGATTACAAACTGGTCTGGCTATTTTTTTCTAGACCTCAAGAACCCAACACAAATGACGACACTGGAAAAGGTTAAGCAAAGCTCCTGAAATTGGCCCACAAAGTTCCTCTCCTCAATGGATTCCCTACATAAAACTAACTGTGGCTTCACAATTCTATAGAATTTCTCCTCTTTTAAACTCTCTCAAGCTGCCAAGAGCCTATTGTTTAAATATATTTGAATTTGGTAACATCCTCCAAACTTCCTCCCAAGATCTTGCCTCAAAAAGGGCTCCAAATCTCCCAAAAATGACCAAAATCCACCAAAAACAGGCTTAGGAATAAAAAAAAATCATACAATATGGTTTAAAAACCCACTTTCCAGCCAAAATTGGGTGTAACCCCCTATTCTCTGGGCCCCTAGTTGCATTCTTCTCTACCATGTGGCCAAGGGATGGCTGGTGCACTCTGGCTCCTCTGAGTCTGGCTCATGGTCTTGTGGCGTTGGCCCATATGGCCACGCCCTAACACTCTATGCGCCAATATGGTTGCTAGCTCATGGTTCCTAGCCCCTGGTCACTCGGGGCTTATCTCCATTCCTCCAAAAAACTTACAACAAAACCAAAGTCCATTGCAAGTTGGTTAAGAACCAACTAGTAGCCCGACCAGTCCGACGGTGGTTGCAGGGACTCGGTGCAGGTGGAAGTTGGGTGTTTGATTCTCGCAAAGTAACAATTTTTTTGACCTAGCCAACATAGGAAAAATCTGGGGTTCCATGTGGCATCCTTTGATTGGACCATGTGTCTCCCTCTTATTAGTCTGTACCAGCACAGTCAACGACATTGTCAGTGTCCAGTCAACCTGCCATGTCACCTTCGTACATCCCAGTCAGCTGCCATGTCAGCTTCCGTAAAACCCAATCACCTACCATGTCATTTTCTATACAACCATGTTTCATGCCACATCACATCCATACTACCACATGTCATCCTATCATTGGGCCACGTCATGTATGCACTACCACCTGTCATCCGTACAGTGCCATGTGTCAAATCCATACAGTGCCAACTAAGCTTGAAAATGTCAAATTTGAGTGACATGTGTCACCTCTTGGTGATGCCACATCAACATGATGATGTCACCTATCATACTACTGATGTCAGCGTTGACTTTGACTAGTTGACTTTTTGCATGTTTGGGAATTTTATTAGAATGTGATAACTTTCGCATACGGTGTCTGTTTGAGGAAAAAATTATATGGTTGGAATCAATGCGACGAAACAAACACAATGGAATAGGTTTTGTATAATTCCAAGAACTTTTATTTTTAGGCCTTCCTGGATCCATTTTGGATAACACCTCCCCACTAAGACCTTTTGGTCCTCTAAAAGGGTTCTAACCAGTCATCAAGTGTGGGATAGGCCACCCCACTTGTTCTTTGTATTTAAACTATGTCTTGTGCACCTATCTCATCAAGATTAATTGCAAAACCACCATGACAACTGACATCATATTGTTAGCCACTTGTACTCTATCACATCTTACTGAAGCCACTACCATCCATGTTGAAAACATTAGCAATGATAACATCAGAAATATGACTACAAATGAGCTAATATGTTTGTAGTACTTGCATGACATTAGCTTATCTTGAAGCAAAGTATGATTGAACTTCCATTCTACAATCATCTCATTTTCATGCTTAAGATCAACTACTTGGTTTGGCACAATTATAGGTGTGTTTCTTACATGAGTTGCCTTCCTTAATTGTTCCATTGTTTGAAGAAATTGATTTGCTTTTAAGTGATGAGCATGTACAACATATTCATTGCCTTCTTTGATTAAGTGATATTGATTATGTTCCCTGTAGAAGATTGCTTTGCGATCATACAAATAAGGACTTCCTAATACCATTCCACATTCATTGAGTGGCACCACATCACACATTACCTCATCCACATATTTTGATGAAATTGCAAACTTTAAATTGCATTGCTTTGTTATGTGAAATTTATGATGGTTTCTTATCCATTTAAGTGAGTAAGGTTTATGATTCATCTGAGTGTTTAATCCCAATTGTTTAACCACTTCCTCTGAAATCAATTTAGATTGAGATCCATTATCTATCAATGTGTCAACCTTAGTATGCCTCATTATGACCCTTATGTGAAACAATTTACTTCTAGAATCATATCCATCACCAATTTTACCTGTCAAACCAACTGTTGTGATTTTAGACTCATCACTCAAGTCTGATCCCAAGTCTGTTGGTCGTGTTGCTGTTGCATCTATTTTCCTCCCTTTTCTCTCTTTCAACCATTTCGGTCTCTTCTCGGGATTCAATTTCCATCAATGGTCATCACCATGCCCTTCTTTCTTGCAATGCTTGCAAGAGATCTTCTCTTCCTTTCTTGTCACTGAATTTGTTTTCTTGCCATTCCCCTTCCTTTTGTCCTATTTTCTTGAAGACGATTCTCTTGATACACCAACTCATGTTTTCCCTTCTTCAATGTATGTTGCTTGAACATAAACCTCATCAAGATTAGTAGGTCTAAACATAAATACAGTGTTACGAATGTGTGCAGGTAAACCTCCTATATACTTCATAAGAGTTTCTTTGGTATGTAATAGAATGTCTAACATTAATGCCATCTTATGAAATTCATCTGTGTATTCTTACATTGCTTGTCCATTTCTTAGTTTAAGACCTTTCCATTCAATTAAATCCTTCTCTTTATAACCCAAAGGACAAAATTGTTTTTTAAGTGCAGAAACAAAAACTTTCCATGATGGAAATACATTAGCCACTTGTTGCGTGCCATTTTGCAACTTTCTTTGCCACCAGATGAGTGTTGTGCCGACAAGTCGAAGCGATGCCAATTTGATTTGAGTTGGCTCATCCTTGATTTGTTTCAAACTACAATAAACTTGCATTTGTTTGACCCAGTTCTCAAGCCTCTCTGCATTGACTTCACCATCATACATGGGTAATTCAAACTTCACATCTAACTTAAGTAAAGGCATATCATGCTTATGTTTATGGGAATGTTTTCTTACAGTAGATTTGGAACTTGTACTTGAAGAATAAGAAGTTGGTGGAGAAGAAGGAGGTGAAGGAGGATTTTTAGGAGGATCCTCTCCTTCCTCACTTTTGGATTTTGAAGATTCATCCAAAATCAGTCTCTTCCACTCCAAGTAATCATCATATAAAACCTTTACCATCTCTGACATGGCGAAGAAGGTATTTTGAAACTTTATCTCGTTATGAGACAGTCCCTCTTCTGATGCCATATTCTCACTTTGAGAAGTTCTCTTTCTCGATCCAATCTCAGGATTCTCTTCAACAAGCTCGCCTTCACCATGATTCATCTTTTCCCTAGTAATCATGCAAACTCAAAAACCAACCATCAACCTTCTCTGATACTTCTTGATTTGAAAAGATATTTTAAGACTATGGTTATTTTTTTAAAGCATGAGTTCATTAACCATTTAGGAATTGAAGAAAGAGGAAGAAACTAATATAACATGGAAGCCAGCCCCGGATGGGGTGACACGACATGAAGGGTCATTGACACCTAGGCAATCACTAAATGTGGGCCTAAATGCGGATGGCATCCACCCACGCTCTAGCATTTACAGTGGGAGCAGGCCATCGCAGAGTTTACTTGACGGAGAGGCTCCCTCGAGCGGTAATTCATTGCCCCTGCGAGTTCAGTCCGATCACTTCAATGGAGGATTTGAAAGGACAGATTGTAATGAAGGTTAGTTATGAGCTACTTTTCGAGCCGGGGAGGGGAGAATTAACTATGTCATTTGTTTACCAATCCTTCACTCCTGCTATGCGCTTTAGTGAGGGCTCTTTGTTCGCTGGAAATACTTGTATGCGCAGAGCAGTTTGGGTTTCGCCCTTGCTGTTTCTCTGGTCCAGGACGTTCAGATTTGCGCTGTGTTGCTCTGGTCCAAACTATTCAGTCTTGTGCTGTGGTGTCGTCACACACGACCCGGTTTCAATGGTTCGCGAGCGCGCCAGGTCACGGAGGGGCTCGGCTTGGGAAGCTCACAGAGCGCAACGCCAAAGAAAGCAGCAGCTGGAGCGTGCTCTGACTATGGCATCCTCAATTCTTCGCAGAAGGGCTCGGGTAGAACGGCGACGGCTGCTCGACTCCATTGTTGAGAGGAAAACTGGCTGCAGCAGAGATGGCTTTAACTCCATCTTGAGTACCGCGAGGGACGGCGAGCAGGAGAATGATTGGCCCTCCTGCATAGTCGAGGAGAACCCGTCCATAGGCGATTTGCCAAGTATGGAGTTACCCTGTGACATGAATTGCCCGGTTCGAACAATGACCAGAGTTGATGATGTTCCAGGATGTCTCGTTGAAGAAATTCCCTGGCCTCCGCCTCAAGCTGAGGTGCCACTGGAAAATGAGACCCGAGCGGAGCAGGGAATGGGAGCGACAGGATTGCAGGAGGACTCGGATCCAAGGAATGCTCCTCGCAGTGGATCGGGTGGCGATTTGCATGGTTTTCATCTGAGTGACGAACACCTGGCATTGGTCTACGAGCTTCGTAGCCACCTGGCGGACACAGATTTCAGGATGCTCCTTATGCACCAGCGTTTGGAAATTCTCCTAGGCGCACTTTCCGGGGTTCCAGCTCAGCGCAAATGTCCCCTGTGCATGCAGGAGTTCGTCATTCCAGCGAGGCACAATTGGCAGATGGATGAAGATGACAGCGCAAAGGTTATTTAGGTTTTACTACTTCTTGACTTTTGCTTATGGTTTCCTGTTTCCTGCACTCTTGGACCATTTGCACCTGTCCTGGTTTCCTCCGGGCAGGACAGGTGCCTAACATCTATATGTTTTTATTTGCTAAAACTGCTATTAGCCCCTCAGATACTGGTTTCCAGATACCGGCAGTATTCTTTGGTGGTTTAAAGCCATGACTCTGTACTTTTGTCTAAAGTTCTGTGATTATCTAATATAGAAGGTCCTACCCCCTTTTTTTACTCAAAAAAAAAAAAAATATAACATGGAAGCCATAATAATAATGTAGATCTGAAAGTAAGCACAAAGAATCAACAAACCATAACAACAAATTTGTTAACAGAGTTCGGCAAGATCGCCTACGTCTCTGGGCCTTTGTCTTAGTGGGTGAGGCTTTCTTATTTCTCTTCAAAGATTCAAAAGTACATCAAAAAAGTGTCAAATGGATTACAAACTAGTCTGGTTGTGTTCTTCTAGACCTCAAGAACCCAACACAATTGACGACACTGAAAATGGTTGAGCGAAGCTCCCGGAATTGGCACGCAAAGTTCCTCTCCTTAATGTCTTCCATGCATAAAACTAACTTTGGCTTCACAATTCTATATAATTTCTCCTCTTATGAACCTCTCTCAGGATGCCAAGAACCTATGGTTTAAATATATTTGAAGTTGGTAACATCCTCCCAACTTCCTCCCAATATTTGGCCTAAAAAAGGGCTCCAGATCTCCAAAAAATGACCAAAATCCACCAAAAACAGGCTTAAAATCAAATAAAATCATACAATATGGTTTAAAAACCCACTTTCCAACCAAAATTGGGTGCAACCCCCTATTCTCCGAACCCTTGGTCGCATGCTTCTCTGCCATGTGGTCGAGGGCTGGCTGGCACTCTCTGGTTCCTACAAGTCTGGGTCCTGGTCTTATGGTGTTGGCCCATATGGCCACGCCCTAACACTTCACGCACCCATATGGTTGCTAGCTCCTAGTTCCTAGCCCTTGGTCGATCGGGGCTAGACCCCACCGACCGAGCCTTATCCCCATTTCTCCAGAAAAATCACAACAAAACCAAAGTCTGTCGCAAGTTAGTTAAGAACCAACTAGTATCCCGACTGGTCGGATAGTGGTTGCGAAGACTCGGTGTAGGTGGAAGTCAGGTGTTTGATTCCCGCGGAGTAACAATTTTTTTGACCTAGACGACATAGTAAAAATCTAGGGTGCCACATGACACCCTATGATTGGGCCACGTGTCACCCTATGATTGGTCTGTACCGGCACACTCATCATCCATTTAGCCTACCACATCACCTCTGTACAACCCAGTCAACTGCCACATCAGCTTTTGTACAACCTTGTCACCTGGCCAGTCACCTACCTCGTCATCGATCGTACATCCATGTGTCATGCCACATCATGTCTGTACTACACAGTCATGCTGCCATGTCAACATCCATACATCCCAACTATCGTTTGTACTGCCACATGTCAACCTGTCATTGGGCCACGTCATGTATAGAATGCCATGTGTCATTCGTACAGTGCCATGTGTCAAATCCGTACAGTGCCAACTCAACCCAAAAATTTTGAATCTTAGTGACACGTATCACCTCTTGGTGACACCACGTCATCATGATGATGTCATGTTGATGTCACATGTCATACTATTGACGTCAGCGTTGACTTTGACCAGTTGACTTATTGCATGTTTGCGAATTTGATCAGAATGTGATAACTTTCGTATACGGTGTTTGTTTGACTAAAAAATTATATGGTTGGAATCAACGCGACGAGGTGGACGCAATGGTGCTAATTTCGTATGATTATGAGAACTTTGATTTTTAGGCCTTCCTGGATCCATTTTGGATCATTTACCAAAACCTATGAACGAGTCAAACATTCTCTTTTCTCGGATGGTATGAAACAAGACGTTCACACATTTGAGGATGAATGTGAGGCCTGTCAATGCAACAAGGGAGAAACAGTCAAAGCTTCAGGCACACTCCAATCACTTATGATCCCCTTATTATTTGGAAAGATATTTCTATGGATTTCATTGTTGGCTTACCTAAAACAGGCAGTAATTCAGTCATCATGGTGGTCGTCAATCGTCTTTCCAAATATGCTCGTTTTGTGCTCTTCAACACCCATTCACCACATCCACAATGGATCAAATATTCATGGATAATATTTTCAATCTTTAGGGCATGCCTAATTCTATTGTTTCTAATAGAGATCCCACTTTCACTGGAAAATTTTGGCAAGAATTGTTTAAGCTACAGGGTGCCCAATTGCATCTCAATATCACCTATCAACCCCATATGGATGGCTAGACCGAAGTTTTCAACAAGTGTTTGGAAACATATTTGAGGTGTTTTGCATTTGAGCAGAAAAATGGTGGTATAACACATCTTACCATACAACTACTCACATGACTCCTTTTGAAGAAGTATATGGCCAAAATACACCATTGGTTCTCTCATACATTCCAATAGTTTCGAAGGTGTAGGAGGTTGACAAAAATATTACAGTCCGAGAGGCTATTCTTCATGCCCTCAAAGAAAATTTGGTCATGGCTCAGAATCGCATGAAGCAACGAGCAGATCAAGGTCATTTCGAATGACAATTTGCTAAAGGGGACCAGGTGTTTCTTTGTCTACAAACTTATAAGTAGACTTCACTCAAAGCTGAACACTTTCAGAAGCTTGCTCCCAAATTTTATGGTCCTTATACTATGCTCAAGCGAGTGGGATTGGTGGCCTACCAGTTAGATCTACCCAGTTAGTCGAAGCTCCATCCTGTTTTTCATGTCTCCTTCTTAAAGAAAGTGATTGGAACTAAGTTCCAAACTCAAACCAGTCTCCCTAAGTTCGATGAATAAGGCTCCATCTTATGGTTAAGGTTTCTGTGGTGAGATTTTTGTTCATAATTAATCGGAAGAACCACAGTATTGTCTATTATTTGTCGACGTTTCGGATCCACAACAGGATCCATTTTTAGGACATAATAGCGAGGGAAAATGCATGAGAGGAACCCTAATTAATACTACTTGGTTGAGTGTAATAAACCTAGAGGGTCGGCCAGTGAAAATATTAGGGTTTACTACATATTTTTCATATTAAATTGTTAAAAACAAGTTGATTTTAATTTTATAATTTAATTATTATTAATATTATAATAATGTTATAAGCTACTTTTTTAGGTTAATTTAAGGTCTGATTTTAATTGCATTAGAGGTAATATTAATAATATTATTATTAGTGTTATAGTTTGGTTCAATTTAGAATTTAATAAAAAGTGGTAATAAATATTAGTTTAAATAAATATTTTACTTTAAAATCTATGTTGTATGCTTGAATTAGTTTATTATAGGTAATATTATTATTAATGATTTCTTACTATTTAGGGTTTAGTTTTAGAATTAATTTAATGGTGGTTATAAGTGTTCTAGGATTATTAATATGTAAAAATAAGTAGTCTTGGACCAACAAGAGTGTCTTGGACCAATGAGAGCGTCGTCTCCATCAACACACCATCAAGGAAGTGTTAGTCCAATGGAAAGATACAACTCCAGAATATTCCACCTGGGATTCGACCACCATTCTACAATAATTTCCTCATCTTAGGCCTTGAGGACAAGGATATTATTCAAGGGGGAGGGCATGTTAGGGACCTAACCTCCCTAACCCCTCACGTAGTTATAATAATATAATTTCATGTATTTAAGGCCAATATTAATAAGGCCTAGCAATAAGGAAGAATAAGTCAAATGTAAGAAGACCTAATAGAAGCTTCCGCTTCTAGAAGGATCTTTCTCTAGATTGTTCTTTTGGATAGATAGATTTAGTATAAATAGGAGTAGAGGCTATGAGAAGTTTTGTCTTGAGAATTATTGTACTAGAGAGTTTCTTTGCTGGAGGTTACCCCCTCGAAGAGGAAAGTGAACATTGTTTCCTATCAATAAAGGTATTATTTTGGTGTTGTGGCTTCATCTATTGTGTTGTTCCACTATTATTCTCTGCAATATTTATGTTTCATGATATTATAATAGATCTGGTACCTTACACACATACCCCAAATAGACTAATGACTGCTGAGCAAACTCACATTTCTTGATGTTAGCCAATAGTTGGTGCTTTTTCAAAGTCTCTAACACCTACATGAGATGTGATATTGATCTGTAAACTACCGTGGATATTTCACTGGAACAATTTGTCACAACATATCTGATAAATAAAACTAAAATCTACACAATGAAGGTTAAATTCCTTTAGATTCTAGAATATTTAGTTACTAATTTTATGCTTGTGCATGAAATAGATAAAATTTGAAAAATAAAGAACAATAAAATAAAATCACACACCATCCACAAGATAACACAAAGTTTTTCTCTGGGAAACCCTTGCAAGAGAAAACCCAACTAGAAGGTGAGGTTGCTCTGCTCTATTTTCTCTAGTATGGAAATAATGCAAGTACAAATGAGAAGGAACTCTCTATGGAGTTACTTGAGACCTATGGCATGTTAGGATGTTATA
This sequence comes from Picea mariana, assembly GCA_032191745.1. Classification (NCBI taxonomy): domain Eukaryota; kingdom Viridiplantae; phylum Streptophyta; class Pinopsida; order Pinales; family Pinaceae; genus Picea; species Picea mariana. The sequence goes on along the minus strand of JASDQU010106571.1, from coordinate 10,385 downwards.
GAACAATAACCCCCTCTGTTATTCTCTCTAATTTCCCACTCCTAGTTGTTATTCTCTGCTATGGAACAAAATACAATAACATAGAATGGAACCCCTTCTCCTCCTAGTGGTCTAGTATTTAATATAGTCTGATAGCCATCTAGTGGTAGGATTTTGACTTCCTCAACCATAAAATCTGATAGGTCTTTTAAAATTTTAGAATCTTCTTGAAATTACATATGTGGCTAGCCCCATATACATGAGTAACAGGGGATGACATGGGATCCTCTCATACCATGGTGTTCAACACGATGGGTCAACTTGTGGGAGGCATAACGTTTTCATACAAGATCTGATTGACACATGGTCTACATTATTGGAAAGGTATCAAAGTGTATAATACCATCAAGGAGGTGTGCATAATTTTTGGACACCAGAACCCCAAAAAACATCATTTAATGCCTAAAAATGGCTCTGGAAGGTTCTAGACCCCAATTTTCCAAACTAGGACGTGCCACTAAAATGGCCATGAAAGCTGAATCCTCCAATTGTTATACTCTAAAAGGATTAATATAGATGACAAACAATATAATGATCCAATCCAGATTATACTTCCCCATTTTGGGAGGCTTTTGGTTCCCAAAAGCTTTTCTAAATGAGGTGAGGAAAGTTTTCCTCTACCTTATCCCTAGAGTACCACTTTGTTTTTTCTGGAAGTTTCCCTTTCAACCCAATATTCCAAAGGTCATGTTTCCCCTGTCTTGTAGTTCTTGACTGCTTCTAAAAAATTGTGTCATCTGTCAACTCTACCTAAGCATCTGTTGTTAATTCCTCTATGTAAGGTAGGACCTGCTCCTCCTCCTGATCCAACATGGAAGGCTCATAGAGTTTGAGATTCTCTGATATGGATTTAGGGACGAAACAAACTGATTAACAGACTGAATACAATAAGCATAGAGATATGGATAATAACACAAATATCCAGTGAACAATATATTCTATTAAATAATGAAATAGGCTGAAACTGTAAAATTGAAAACTTGCTTGAATGGTGGTAGCTATCTCCGAGAAGAGATGTGGCTTCTACGTGCATCCATCTAAGTAAAATAGATTACAATGAGGCTCAATAGGCTTTTTTGATATTACTCATGAATGCCAAAACCCTAGACATCCAAAACCCCAACCCTAGAAGGTGAAACGCCAAAAGTTATGTGGGCCCTATAGGTAAGTTGGTGTAATTTGGTACCTCAACTTCTTAGGGCCGTAACTTTTGCATACGACCTTTGTTTTAGGCGTGTGATATCTCGTTGAAAAGGTCTTTCATAGAAATACACATTCTGCTATCAAACTTTGACTCCATCTATAGTTTGACAATGGAGAGCCAAAAAAACAACGTTTAGGGCCCCAAAACAGCCTTGGAAGTACAACAAGATGTGCTGACATGAAAACATACAAAATAATTCAATTGGATTAGGAGAGAGGCCACCCGTATTCACCTAGAGGATGTATGGGGCTTCAGACATCCCCAGAAGTGTAGAACTCACAATTACAAACAGTACAGAAGAACGTGTTGAACAAAAACAGACACGAGAAGCCAATTGGATTAGGTGGGTGGCCACAAGTATCCACCTAGATCAATACTCCCCCCTTAGAAATAAATGGTCTCCATTTCATTGAGTTCCCCCATCAGGTGAGGAAAATTCTGTTGGATTTGGACCCGGGTGAACCACTTGCCTTGGTGTAGGAGTTGACCTACCTTGACAACCCGATAAAGCTGGATCCACTGCTAGTGAGTGCCCTTGACATGTGTGTCCATGATCTGACCAGTGGGTACTTGTTCCATCCAGTTAGGGTTGATATTTGTTGGTGTCATTTGTTCTATGATCTCACAAGTGTCCAATAATGGTGGAAAATATGGCTGAAGGAGGTCCACGTTGAATACGTGATGCAAACCAAGGAAGGGTGGAGTGTTGAGCTCAAAAACATTGCTACCCACAGCCTTGATGATCATGTAAGGCCCATAATGAATTGAGATAAGCTTCCAATGGGGATCGATGAGACGTTCCTTCTGCATATGTAACTAGACTTTGTCACCAACTTGAAACTGGTATGCTACCCTGTGTTGATCATGACGCTACTTGTACTTAGCATTGGATTTTTGCAAAATCTCCTAGACCTCTTGGCGGATGTGTTGAATCCACTCAATGAATTTGGTGGCTTTGTCAATCATAGACTTATTTATTAAGGTTGGTTTTCATTGATGTCAACGCTTGAAGAAAGACCCGTAGCACAAAGGTTTGGGTAATGGACCCAAGATTGCTTGATGTAAATATGACTCATTATTGTTTTTTAATGGTTGATAAGAAGTAAATATGGATGAACTCCAAAGTGGTCCCCTTATGGTGAAGGCCCTCACGGAAAGACGCTTTGTAGAGTAAGAGAATGTTGGACACACCTACCACACTTAGAGGGGGGGGGGTGAATGAGTGTGGGGCTCTTTTTCCCAAAACTTCCCTCTTCACATAAAACTCATTAGTTAACCTTCAACATTTATTCATTACCCATTGCTGTCATTTATAACCAGTTAGATGTGAACATATATCAGCAACACATGTGATCACCATAAGGAACAGAAAGAACACAAGATGTATGTACAATTTTTCTTTTTATTATGGACAACAATCTGGGGTTTATCAACAACAACTGAATAGAGTACAACTCTACAAGAGCACCAGATCTATAATGCAATACTCATATTACATCCTCAGCACCAACTGAGATGAGGCAACAATCCTCAACAAATATCAATCTGTCAATAGGTACGCGACCTGTCAGTAGTGCAGCCCGCATGTGTACATGCCCTGGCTCACTACAGCCCACGTGTGCACATGACTAGTGTATAATGCAACATGTGTATGCTTCTTAGCAACTAGGGTTTTTCTTTGCTTCACATGCTCAGATCCTCTGCAACTTGCAATCACTTTCTCTTCTGTCTTCCACTGTCCAAACTGACCCACAGCCAGTCACAACATCTTCAAGCTCTCCAATAGCTTGCTCATGTTCCACAATAGATCAATATGAATGCTATCTCAAACATGTATAAGCATCTAGTATACCATAGAAATCATGTCACCACTGATTCACAAGAGCAATGATCACTCCATCAAAAAAATCAACCAAAATGAACCACATCATAGAAGCGATACTAAGAATTCCCTAAGCATTCCCATCACATCAAACAATAGTATTCATAAAGACAATAATGTAATCATACCAGTGTCTTAGTGATAGATTTGAGGCCATAGAATGCAGATATGGAACCTACCTAATCATCCAAGAGCTTGGCACCAACTCAAACACAAGTCTTCACCATTTTATCCACCATACGCTCCCTATCTTCATACATCCTACGTATACCTTAATGTATACGCACCCTAAGCACAGAGAACCCACGTATACCTCAGAAACTAGGGTTTTTGAAGTTCCGAGAATTTTTCCGTCAAGATCTCCGACATTTATGAAACTTTGATGTGTCCATGATATCATCTTCTCGCTCTCTTACTCATAATAGATATTCAATCATTCTCAAGAGATCCACACCAATAATGCTCAAGAAGCTCTCCAACAATACTCCAAAAGATATTCACAAGAAGCTCTCCATTGATCCAAAAATAGGATTCTCACCAAATGTCCATTTCACAAGAGATCCTAGCTTCTTATTTATACTTTCATCTTCTAAGTCACTTAACCCATTTCTAGGTCACTTAACCCATTTCTAGGTTATTTAACCTATTTTCCTTATTTTAGGGTTAACCACTTTCCATGAATAGAAAGTTCTCCAATACTTTATCATTTAAATATTCCTTCTTGATTTTGTCACTTCTTTTTATTATTTAAATAATCCACCTTGACTT
>JASDQU010106570.1:124229-149141 GCA_032191745.1 Picea mariana | reverse complement strand
AGAAATACTACAGGATTCTCTCCCTATGAATTAGTTTATGGAAAAAGTGTCGTCTTTCCTGTGGAATTTGAAATCAAAACCTTAAGGACTACTTTAGCTGTCAACCTTGATTTGACCGATGCACAGACAGCCAGGTTGCAGCAGCTTAATGAATTGGATGAAAAAAGACTAGATGCCATTTATCAGACAACTATGATTCAACAGCAAAGATCAAAATGGCATGACAAAACTATCAAGCATAAGCAATTCCAAAAAGGTAATTGGGCCCTACTGTACGATTCTCGGTTTAAATAATTTCAAGGGAAACTATGTACAAGATGGCTTGGACCTTACAAAGTAGACACTATTTTCCCCAATGGAACAGTAAGACTCCTCACAATCGATGACTCTAAAACACCATTACTTGTAAATTGTCATTGGCTCCGTCTGTACCAGCGCCCTATTTCCAAAGAAGATTTTAAGGCCACATGTGTGGCAGACTCTCATTACCTCTTTTTAGAGGGGCCTCCTACCCCTCATTGCAATTAATTATTTTTAATTTAATTTATTTAGTATTAGATTAGATTTCGTTGACTAATAATCCTTGTCAAGAAATACCATGTTACAATTGATTTTTGCAGATTCTCAATCAAAGAAAAGGCCTACTAAGAAAGGACGATCTTACTTCAAGAAGGGCCAAGCTTCCCCATTGCTGAAACATCACTGTTCAACAACTTTTTGCCTTTTCCCCCATTGTTGAAACACCACTGTTCAGCAATTTTCCCCATTGCTGAAACACCATTGTTCATCAATTTTTCTACATTTTCCCCATTGCTAAAACACCACTATTCAGCAATTTTCCATATTTTTCCCATTGCTGAAACACCACTGTTCAGCAATTTTTCCACATTTTCCCCATTGCCGAAACACCATTGTTCAGCAATTTTCCACATTTCTCCCATTGTTGAAACACCATTGTTCAGCAATTTTTCACATTTTCCCATTTCCGAAACACCACCATTCAGCAATTTTTCGCCCTTCTTTCTATGGCTGAAACACCACTTCCTCAGCAGTATTCTGCAACGTCACCCTTCCAGCGAACATTTCTCTATTCTTTCTCTGTTGCTGAAACACCAACTTTTCAGCATTCTCTGTCAATAAGCTTTTGCGCTCTCATACTACATTTTGTCCTTCCAATAAACAAATCCTTGATACAATTCCTCTAACAAATCAAAAGTCTCTGCCACGGCCACTGCAGAACTATTATGGACAGGCACTATATTTTGTTTGAAGTACGAATCAAAAGGTAAAGATGAGGTATGTAAACTTTATATGTAAATACAATTGAGCTATAGTTAATGAGAAGATCCCAACTCATAATTACCACTCATGTAAAATCATTATTTCAGCCATACTTGAGGGGGGGGGCGGGGGGGGAATCGAAATCTTATACCATAATTTCACACGAACTGACCACCGTCATTCTCTTTTTACCATCCTTTCGTTGTTTTACCACCATTTGCATGCCTTCACCCGAAAAACTTACTCTACATAGAAGCTGTTACTCGACTCTCTGACAGTGCATTTTACTGAGTTGTTAGCTATGGGAGGCCCTGTTATACGGTACAAACCCACCACGACAGCCCTGTTAGAACTATACCCAGAAGTCTATCAAATTTTTCTGCAGGGAGGATGGTTGGGTTATTTTTAGAGGCTACAGGGATTTGATCAACAGCAGGTTCTTCAATTTGCTCGAAATCTCCAGGAAGATCATTCCATTGTTCAAGGGGTTCGGATTCCAGTTACAGAGGAGGATATAGCACAGGTTTTGGGTCTCCCTGCCAATGGAATTCACTGGTTAAGTCGTAAACATATCATCCTTAATGCCCAGCAGGATTTCCTCTTGCCAGGGGAACAAATTGAGCCTAAAGGCAGGGGTGTCCGACTTAGCTCGTTGCCGCCTCCATGGCCAAAGTTGCAAAGTTTGTCAAGCGCTACCTTACCTGTGAAGGCCGATACCAGGTAGTCTACCAGTACGATTTTGTCCTATTGTCTCATTTACGACATGCTAGATTGGTGAACATTCCTTATTATCTTCTCGGATGTCTTAAAAATATGTCGCACTACTGTAAAAAGGCTAAAAACCCCACCCTTTCCCTCACCCATCACCGTCTCTCTCAAATACTTATCCAAAAGGGTTTTGCCCAACAAAACCCTCCCCTAAACAACCCACCCATAGACCCCCAAGAACCTATTGAATATCCTGAAAATCTTCAGGAACAACAACCACAAAAGCCTCCAGACCCTCCGGAAGTACCTAACAGTCTGCCTATAGACCCAATCAATCCAATTAACCTCCCTACCATACCAAGCCCGTCCCACATTTTACCAGAATCATCCACTCCTTTCGTTCATATCCGTAGCGATGATTCTGAACCAAACAACTCTCCCTATCCCATCACTGAGGAAAAGCCCCCACGCAAACGAAAGCAAATTCCTTTTTTTCCGCCCTTTTTACAAAGAAAACGAACAAGGGCCTCAACAAGGGAAACCACTACTGCCACTGCCCTAAACCCCCAACCCATCCGACTAAAACCCCGTACACCTCCAACCTCCCAAATTCTGGAATCTTTACCTATTCCACCCACGGGCACTGAAACACAAGAACCAGAGGCCCAGTATGTTGCGACATCATCCGTTTCAAATCAAGTAGCTGAAACACAAGAACCAGCTACTCATCAAGTAGCTGAAACACAAGAACCAACTACTCATTTAGTAGCTGAAACACAAGAACCAGCTACTCATTCAATAGCTGAAACACAAGAACCAGCTACTCATCCAGTAGCTAAAACATAAGAACCAGCTACCCATTTAGTAGCTGAAACACAAGAACCAGCTACTCATTCAGTAGCTGAAACACAAGAACCAGCTATAGCTATCACACAAGAACCAGCTACAGCTGAAACACAAGAACCAGCTGCTGATATTGTTACCGAGACATAGGAATCAGATGCTCAGGGTGCTGCAACATTACTTTCTCTACATCAAGAAGCTGAAATACAAGAATCAGTTGTCGATCCTGTAGCTACTCCAAAAGAACCAGCTAGTGCGGATGTGACTGTTACACAAGAACCAGTCACCCCTCAACCAGAACCAACAATGGCCTCTGTATTACAAGAAAATGAGTTCCTAAGGTCTGAACTGGAAGCCTACAAGAAAGAGCTAGCCATGGCAAAGGAAGCCTACGAGAATGAACTTAAATTGTACACCCTAGCTCGCATAGCGACCATGACAGAGGAAAATACAACAGAGAATCTGTGTAGAGAGTATATGTTCAGTCAATGTGGGGACATCTATTATCAAGCATGCTACAAAGTAATTCAAATTCCAATGCCAGGAGCTTCCCCTACACCTATGACTTTTGCAGTCAAAGAAGAAAACCCTGTTGTTACATAAGAACCAGCAGGACCTTCCAAAATTAAAACTGAGCCCTGGCCTACAACAATTGTCAAATCTGAAGCCCCTGTTTTTGTTAATAAAGTTGTACAAACATTACCTATTGATGAATCTGCCCCTCCTAGCTAGATCAATACCCACACCTTTGTGGAACAAGCCACTCAGACCCTACCTCAGCCTACCACTTGCAACGCTGAAACACAAACTCAACCATGGGCTGAGTAGGCAATAATAGACAAATGGAAAAAAGAGTCTACTGTTACACAGGGCAAAAGCCTGCAGGAACACAAACTAATCTGGATAAACCATATCTATTCAAACTGGGAAGCTATGGAGCAAACAAGCTAGGAATCCCGTGCCTATAAGAAACAGAATAAAGAGCTAAAAGGCAAATTGCTCCTGATATTTGACTTGGCACAAAAGTTGTTGGCTGCAAGAAAACCATCCTGCAATTACTCTTTGTTCCTCATGGAACGACTTACATTGTTTCAGATTAAATCAATCAAAGAAGGCAAACCCCATGCAATGTTAAATCCAGCAGATTTTGTTAAAACCTTTGCAGAAGCCTCTGCTATGAATCAGCACCTCCTCTGTGAGGTATATTTTCATAATGAGGCCATCCCTGAAAACCGACAGCTTAACCTTAACCCTCTTGTCGGTGACATCCAGATTCGGGCACTCACCTCCTTCCTTAACAATCAGATTATATGGCAGGAGGACTTCCTAGCTGCCAAGCATAACGAGGATAACCGTCTTCTCTGGATACGGCCATAACCACAAAATGCTGCCACCTTTGTTACAGAGTATTATCAGTTTTTGAAGAAACCAGGGATGACTCAACACATTCGGCAACTACAGACAACAGTGCTTCAGGATTGTCAACAGTTCACTAAATCCACAGAGATTGCCGCCCTACAAGCAAATAACATGTTTTGGCAACAATCTACTGGGAAAAGACAGGAACACAATCCCTTTAGCCCCACTAATCTTGAGACGGCAATTTCCAGGGTACCTAGCTACATCAAGTGTGTTCAGCAATGTGCTGAAAGCTAGATAGGTTATCAGTTTCATTTTCCTATCCTATGGATGCCAGCAGAGAAATATCAAGTTCATTATAAGTTGCCCAAGAAGGCCGAAACAACAGCTTGGCAAAGGCTACAATGTGTTCAAGGATTCAGAGCTCCAACAGACAGCACTTTCCACAGCTACTATTTAAGTAACTTGCACGCTCAGAGTCGGTATTCAGATTCTGATTCAGATTGAAGTTGCTTGAGGACATGCAACATTTTAAGTTGGGGGGGATGTTAGGACCCTATAATGTACCTTTTTTCTCACACTTTTTGCTACCATTACATCCTTTTTCCACTCACATTTAAACTCACATTATCACCTTACCCTATCTTTCCAAAGGTATATAACGTCTCTTCTCTTTACTATATGTTTAATCTGATTTGCATATAATTTTACATTACTCTCATACTTAATCGTTGATCAGAAATATATAAGTGTTGAAACAGTTCAAACTGCAGATTATCATTGTTGTTTGAAGGCCCGTTGTTGAAACAGTCAAAAGCACACAAACCCCGTGGCTGAAACAGTCTATGGTCTACGATGCTGAAACAACAACTCACACAAGAAGAAGTTGTTACACTCTCTGTGGTCTACGATGCTGAAACAACAACTCACACAAGAAGAAGTTGTTACACTCTCCATGGTTTACGATGCTGAAACAACAGCTCGCACAAGAAGAAGTTGTTACACTCTCTGTGGTCTACGATGCTGAAACAACAATGAAGTTGTTACACTGACCACAACAGCCACACCTTGAGCCAGAATTAACCATCGTTGTTGCGTGATACCACGTTGCTGAAACAATCAGAACACAAATCCCGTTGCTGAAACAGCCCGCGATTTGCGATGCTGAAACAACAAACAATAGCAGTAACAAGAAGATAAATAAGGAAGTTGTTACTCCATCTGCAACAGCAACACCTCACTCAGCACCTTTTCAACTATTGTAATAGCATTCTGTTACAGGAGACCAAGATATCCTATTCCAGTATAGAGATTTGATCTGACTAAGAATAGGATTCAGATGTGCACATGTAATTTGATGATCAAATTGTATCGAGGGGATTCTCCTCTTTAAATAAGAGGAAATCATCATTAGAGAGGACCTTCTTCTTGGTTAAGAAAATATTTACAGAGAAGGAGGTGTTTTGCTTCAGACATTGTAATATGATACAGTTGACAGATGAATAAAATATTGTTCTGAGCATTTCTCTCTAGTTCCTTTCGTTTCAAGGGAATCTTGTGAGAAGGGAGGGCCCACCTTCTTCACAAGATTCACCCATTAGCTCCGTAGTGTGTTAGTGTTATTTATGTTCATGCCTTGATTAAATTCTGTTTTGCTGAAACTCTACTTTACTGAACTCTGTTTTGCTGAAACTCTACTTTACTGAACTTTGTTTTGCTAAAACTCTGCTTTACTGATTGTTACATTGTTTTCATATGATTCATGCTTGGGTAACTGTTAATCATTCTAGTTAGCAATCCTGTTTTGGTGAATTCATGAAAGTGTGATGATCGGAAACAGGTGTTGAAGATTCCTTCTTGGGGAATAAGGTCTTGTTCTCTGTTAAAGAGTTAGTTAGCCTTCAGTGTGTGTCAATCATTTCGATTAGTAATGAGTTCATGAAAGTGTGATGATCGGAAACAGGTGCTAAAGATTCTTGCTTGGGGAATAGGGTCATGTTCTCTATTACAGAATAGTTGGTCTTTCCTTTTGCAGTATCTTGAAAGATTTCTTTCCTAGGTTGTTATTTCTTAATGTAATCCAGGATTCTTTGGATAATTATTTCTGTGAACTTTGAACTTTGCAATAGGTAGGTTGCTTTTCTGTAATTCAAAGTAGAACTTCAGTTTGTTCAAGGCAATGTGTGATTAATGTATTTTTACTACAACTTTAGATTGCTTTTGAGATTGAGCATATACAGTGTGTGATTACCTTTGAAATAAACAAACTTCCCTGGGTTGACAATTTATGTAGCACTTGATTGTTTAGTTAAATAAGCAATTATAGTGACCAACAGCCTTCAGTAAGATTGATTTCTTCCACGTCCTCGTGTCCAACAACATGGAAGCAAACAAACTTGTGAAGCGGGATATAAGGCATCTAGTTGGCGTTGTTGTGAGCAATGGGGCCCTCTCTCTATCCTCTATCACATGACTCTCTCCTCAAATCTACATGACAAGAAAATGGGGGGGGCTTATCTCCACCGAGACCCCCATATGGTATCAAACATTTGGTTCCATGACACTTTACAATCATGCAAATCAACATCTCACAAACAAACTCAGGGATAACACATGCTAAGATCGTAGAACCACGTGCATCACATATGTCCCCCCATGGATTCCTTAACTACCCTCGTACCTTGCCTTCTTATCACTTGCATCCTCCATTGCTCTCGGGCTCATGTGGGAAGGATAGTCTCATAATGGATGTGATAGCTTGTAATGGTAATCATGGCTCTTGGTGGATTTTGAGAGCAAGTCCTTGGTTGTCTGCACTTGCTTCCACTTATGGAGAATCTTGCTTAAGGGTTTTCTCCATGGTGTTTTATGGAAATTATGGCTTGGAGGTTTCTCCCCTCGGTTGCTTCTCAATCGCCTTCCTCTAGTTCGTGCATTCCCTTCCACGTCTGCCTGCACTCATGGAAAAGGGCTCCCTTGGTCATTGTTTAAAGCGATTGGACTTGATCGAGGATGAGCTTGGAGACCTGCCCACTACAATCCACTCCATCCGAATTCAGTTTAGTGGTATTTACTCATGGTATTAGAAGTCTCGATGTAGTAGACACAGAGCATTCAACAACTTAAATATGAATGTGAGGCTCTTTGTTCTCAATTGGAAGAATTCCACCTTCGGCCTCCTCATGGCTCACCCCATCGCATTGATTGCGGCAATTCAGAATCAACTTCATCTCCATCTCATCAACCCCCTCTGTGGGATTTGAATGTCCCTGCCCCAGGTTCTGGTCATGGGTTTTGAATTAAGACTGGTTTTCTTTCTTCACTTCTAGCTTATGAACTTTTTTGTATCTACATACTGGGGATCTATTACAGGGTATATACAGTCAGGCATTTTGGCCACCATGTAGACTTGAAACTTTTGTTTGTGCAACAATCTGGTTTCTATGGTTTTGGGAAGAGCAACTCCTTAGCTCATCTTTTAATTTTGAAACTGTGTAACTGTTGTAATACTCAAGCGATTCCTGGCACATTTTTTCATTAATACAAATTTCCCCCTACATTGTTAAAAAAAAATTATTCATTAATGAAAATAATGTTGAAATTGATTAGATAACACTTTTTCACATATAATGGAATATGAGTTACAAGTGTATAGTTTTGTAAATAGTGGTGTTAGTGATGGACTTTAAATTGTGGGCAGGGCACAAACACCAGGGAAGAACTCCTTGGGGTATGGGCATCATTAATCTTAGCACATCGGTTAAACATTGCTCACCTACATGTCTTGGGGGATTCAAAGATTGTCATAGACTGGTTAAACCACATCTATAATTTACAAGTAACCTCTCACATGGGCTAGATGAGAAATATCAGAGAACTCACTCCTCTCTTCACCTTCATCAAGTTTGATCATATATATAGGGAAGAGAATATGGAGGCAGATGCTCTATCAAAGCTTGCATTATAGGTACCGAAAGGAAGTATTCACTACAGCAAATGGAAGGATGGCCATGAGGGCCCTCCACTTTCTTTACGTCTCTATCCATGATCGACATAGTTGCTGGACCGATTTCTTTTTTGCTACATCAGCTCTGATACTTAAACTGGGTTTTTTTTGTCCAATATGCAATACTGAATATCTATGTAATCTGAATTTGGATAGATTTGTTGAGGAGGGCAATAGACTTAGTTTATATACACTTTGTAACTTTTGAGTGGGTTGTACTTCTTAGTTGTTATACTTTAATTTTGGACTTGGTGACTTTATTATTAATCATAGTTCTTACTTTTTCGAGGGTGGTTATATTAGCAAGCCATGATTGTATTTTGAGAACAAACATATATTAATATATTGAGAAATTTTATGCTAGAAAAAATAGTGATGTTAGTATTACCTTAATTATCGGAGCACGTGCTTATCTTATTAAACAAGATTTTGATACAGTTTTGTTTCTATATTCTAACTTGGAATTTGAGAGTTGATTATTTATTTTTATTATCAAAGAATGTGAATTTAAGAGTTGATTATTTATTTTTATTATAGAACAAGATTTTGATAAAATTTTGTTTCTATAATCTAATTTGGAATTTGAGAGTTGATTATTTATTTTTATTTTTAACACGAGTAATTTGAGTTGTAAAATAAACCCAAAACTTGGTAATTTCAATTTCAAAACCTATAATGTATTGAAGGATGTCATTTTTGTTGTCCTATTAAATTTATTTGTTTATTTTTAAACTAGAGTGAAATCAAATTATTTATTTTAATTGAATTAAACTCATTATTATTAATTGAATTAAAAGAATAGGTAATATCAAATGAAAATGATGTTGAAATTAGTTAAAGAATATTTATTCACATAGAATGGAACTGGATTACAAGTGTATAGTTTTATGATGATTTATGAATAATTTATGAATAGTGATATTAGTACCACCTTAGCTCTCAAAACAAATGTTTACCTTATCTCTCATAACACATGTTTACCTTCTTGCATGGAAAGAAAGACATGAACTTTAGAATGGATTAAATTATTGCCTTATATTGGGGAGTTCTGATGTAGAAGATTAGTTGTTATATAGATATGGGATTTTGTTACTTCCATCTTTCGACAATGTCTGTAAGGGTTTGTTTTCCATGAACAACATAAGGTTGGAGCTAATCATTCACCACAATTTGAGGTCCCTAAATACACTTTTAGCCATTGATCTTTGTAGTAAAATTAGCAAGACAAGTTCCTCCAACTTGTTTCAAATTGGTCTAAGCTATAGGTAAGGGGATTCTAATTGGTTTCACGGTTATTTACACATCAATGAGACTATTTATTGTTTGATACACATAATGCCCTTCTCCACTTTGTTATTGTTTTCCTTTGTAACTTTAAACACATTTTTGAGGCCCAAACATCATAGAGATTGATGGATCGACGAGATCCATGCTCTTGAAAGGTAATTAATTGTGATGGGGGTAATGCATAGAGTTCCTCGTGAGCATTTGTTTATCGGTGTAGTTGAGAACACAGAAAAAGTTTGTGTATTCATTGGGCCCCATGTTATAGATGAGTTTGGGATGACAACAATGTTTGGATTCATGGGACCAATACGTAGGGTGAAGGCATTATTATTATTATTATTATTATTATTATTATTATTATTATTATTTGTAGGTGGTCTCATGGTAGTCGAATCTCTTATTATGTTATTCCTATTGTTGACCTACTGAGAAGTTATCATGAGAACACATCTGACAACATCATTATTTTGTGACATATGCATAAAGAAGATGAGCATTGCAAGGATAGTCACTTGATTTTTTTAGGCTCATTTACGATGGAGTTGTTGGAGGTCAAGTCCACACTAAAAGAATTAGAGAAAGGGTTTTTTGTTAAGGGATACCTTTTTACCATTTTTAAATCAATAGATGTAAAGTTGATAGCGTGGCATTCATTAGTAGGATGGATTGACACAATTTACACTCGCAACAACTCAGTGGTGGCAATGAGCATATCAAGTTTTAGGAGGGAGTGATTACTTATATGGTGTTATTATCATACCATTGGAGATCTATTTGTTTCTTCTTCTTTGATTGTAACTTTCACATTAATTTTTTTATGTTAAATTTCTATAGGAAAGGAAGGGTTTTCTTGATGGCTTACAGTGGAAGAAATAATAGAAACATTATTGAGAAGATGAGATCTTAGGTGGGTATGCGTGCCAATGGAGAGTATTTTGAGAGATGTGGGTTCTTAAATTTTTCGCCATCCTTACCTATTTCCTTTTCTTTTGGGTTGTTCTATATTGCCTTATAGACATAAAAGTTTGGGTTGATTCTTTACAATTATTACACATTGTTTAGGATATGATATTTCCATTGGGTTTTCAAATAGTAAGGTATATAGACAAACACAAAGGCATGAATACGATCTCCATTTGGTTCCCTCGACACATATGGGAAGTGCTCCATGGGTTGTATTGCAAGCAAAAGTGCAACAAATCTTGAGGAAATTAATTTTTACAATATGTTTATAGTTATTTAATAATTGGAGGTTAGTTCCCAATAATAACATAGACATATTGTGATTATCATATGGAGTTTATTTGAAAAAATGTAGTTTGGGAGTTTTGTTAAGAAATGTGCCAAAAATTTATTTTGGGTTCAACACCCCAAACATGTTTCAAAAGTTTTGTTAAATAGTTAGTTGACATCCACATTTTCTTTTGGCTCCGATTAGACCAAAGAGTAGTGAAAGGCATTGGCCCACTTGGGTTGAGTTTTCCATTGAATTCATCTACCTTCTTTGGCTTGCCTTGAAGACAACAAACACATTCAAAGAAATGTTATTTAGAGGTGATGGTGTTGTGAATAAAGGAGTCACAGGCATCTAGGTACATGTTAGGGAAACCAATATCATTGCAATCATTTTCCTTGTAGGAGTATGAACCTCGCCTATTCAAATTTCCAAATTTGGGTTTGTAGTACTTGTTGTTTCCAAGGCTCTTACTTGCAATGTAATAGAGTATCCATCTAATACTTAGTGAAATCCTAGACCAGTGACTCTCTAGGAATTTTCAAAAGTGAAATGACCTAGTGTTGTTACTATTGTTATTCCCCTATTTGGTGAAGTGGAAGAAAGACACAACAACCACTGAATGCAATACAAACCCTTCAATTTATATGTGATATGTCATTCTTGAATGCAATCTCTTTTTATTGCATTTGATTATAATCATTTTAGATGCATTTTAACTCCAAATATATTAACCATTGAGAAGGATCAAAATGAAATTAAGATGTAAATCTCTTGGTCCCTAAAATATCTAGAGTTAAGATGGATCTACAGTGGCTTATTTGTATATACATCCCAAGGGGTTATCTCAATTGATGTTGTCAATGTTGTTGGGAATTTGTTTAGTTTTGTGTTGGTAGGTTCCCAATTCGAATCCCCTTGTGTGAGGTGTGTAGTTGACCGATTTAAGGCTTATTTAAGGCTTAGAAACAAATATACTCAAAATTGTATCAAACAAGGGGGTTTTGGAAGTTTACACTCAAGAAACCCCCAAAGAGGAAAATTGTATTCAATCATTCATTCTCATGTTTATTTATATTACATAGTAGGTCCCTTTTTATTGAATAGGTGACCATAAAAATATGTCATAATAATATATTATGTTCAACCCATGGAGGCTTCACCCTGTTGACCAATATCTTATCGCGTTCATTCATAAAGGGGGTTTTTTAATTGTGAAAAATAAGTTCAATATATTGTAGGTATTGGGGGGGATGTGCAGTCTCAAGGGGTTTATAGGTATTGGGGGGGTATAAAAAGGGGCATATAGTTAAAATAGGGGTTTATTTTATTGGAAATATGTATTGGGAGGGGGGTTCAATAAAATGATTTTGTGAGATATTTATCAATATCTAGTGAAATTAGGGGTATTCTTTAATATCCCATGAACACTAGAGCTATGTCATAGGTTCACTGAGTGAATACCTCATGGTTCAACCATATGCATAACTATCTCCCATAATCTCTCCTAAATCTCTCAATTGATTCTATGAAATCTTCATCCATAACTTCTCTCATTGTCCTCATCTTGTTCTTATGTAGACTTATGTATAGTCTACTTCACTACATATTAAATTGCAATCATATTATTTAGACATTAATCATTATAAGTGGGATTTAATCCTTCATACACCACCTACAAATACTCATGATTTCAATATTTAATCATCATCTTTTGTCTCTTCAACCAATCCAATCTTCGTCTTCTTCTATTCTCTTTGTCTTCAATCTTCACCTTTGACATTAATTTTAACTAGCCCTTGTACTTGAAAAATATATAAACATCACTCTTTCTATGTCCATATAAAATTGTCACCATCCACCATATTACATGGGTTGCTAGTTGTTGTATCCATTAGTTCTCTACGAAACATTTCCTTGTACATGATTCAACAACAATTTTTGGATTACAAACCTTTTCCACTCTCCTTTCATCATCATCAATCGTCATTATGGGTTTTCTTTGATTTACCCTTAACTAAATCGTGTGTTTTTGTGGGTTATCCTCAACCATTACACTTCTCAAGTGTTTTTTTATCTTACTACAAATAATTCATTACACCAAGTAGTTTTTGATTAACCACAAACATTCATTTATCACATGTGGTTTGTGGTTTACCATGAACCGTCAAAAATTAAGTGGCTCATTGAAATCCTCTCATTGAAATTCATCTTACATTCAAATCAGGCTTCATAAATTATTCCTTCCTCCTTATGCAAATTCAAAGTAGTTGAGTCAATCATATAGTTGATTGTGAATAGCTTGATCACTCAAGTGATGAATCCAACTATTGTTGGTCTTGACTTTCATGAACTGAGCATACTTTGATAGTGCATTTTCATTTAGCAATCCTCTATCCTCCTCTTTTCTGCAATATGAGATTACTACATGCTATACATGTTTTTGGTTAACATGTGCACTAATTCCAAGATTTTTGGACTCAATAAGAACCCATTTGGCTATCTTCGACTTGGTTACCAATCACAAATTCAATATCATGATTTTGTCACCAATTAGAAAATAATTTCAAGTCAAGGACTACATGAAATACATGTATGATTGAAAACAACAAAATATACTTCTGCATACTAGGATAATACTTCATTACATACTAGGATCTTTAGACGCAATAAGAACTTGTTTTGGCTATCTTCGACTTTGTTACTAATTAAAAATTCAATATCATGATTTTGTCACCAATTACAAATTCAATATCATGATTTTGTCACCATTTACAAAATAAATTCAATTCAAGAACTACAACTGGGATATGTCTTAATGAAAACAACAAAATATACCTCCACTTTACAATGATCTTAATTGACTTTTCTTTCATGTGTTTCTTCCATCTACATTCTCTTGGAATCATTGCTAGTAATCACTTGTAAACAATCTTTAATGCTAGTAAACATCATTCTTAGACAATGACAATCTGCAACCATTTTTCAGTTTTGTGGTGACCAATAGCAAGAAAGTAGTCATCATATTTACCATTTATAATGGCTTCTATTTACACATCTTCTAAATCAAACCTACAACCTCATGTAATCAAAGGATGGCACAAGTTAATGGTTTCTTCTCACTGACTCGAGTCTTTCATTATGTAATAAAAATATTGGGAGTGTCTTTATATTATCCTGCAATGCTTTCTATAGTAGAAAAACCAGTGGCTCGTTGAAATCCTTATTGAATTTTGTATTACAATCAAACCAGGCATTGCAAACTATTCCTTCCTCCTCATACAATCTCAAATTAGTTGAGTTGATCACATGCTTGGTTGTGAATAACTTGATCACTTGAGAGATGATTCCAATTGTTTTTGGTCTTGACGTTAATTATCTAAGCATAATTTCATAGTGCATTTCAAAAAACAATCCTTTGTCCTCATATTTTTTACAATCTCATAACACTACATACACTACATTTTTTTGGTCAATGCATGCACTAATTCTAGGATGTAGGGAAACATAAGGGATGCACATATATATTTTTTTCCAAGGAAAATCTCGCAAGGAATCCCAAGGGATGCTTCCCCACATTTGTGGATAACATCCCTAGTAAACCCATCGATTTATACTTATGCACGTCATCTAATGGGATTTAAACCTTATGGTCACTAAAAAAACTAGACAAATTACCAACAACACCGGTAACAATTGATTAAGCTAACCCCTTAGAATAACTTCCCCATAATCCACATATGGTAAATGGGGTGAATCAACTATGCCTAAGTTCCAAGCATGTAACCTCGAGGGGATTAAGAGAGTTGAACCCATGACCTTGCCAACTTGAGGGAGAGATCTCATGTTTGGCTCATCACTGCTTGAGAGAACCCTTGGAGCTTGGGATATATATGTATGTATCCCAAGAGTTATATCAATTGATTAAAACATCCCCCTAAGGCATGTTGTCGACAAGAAGGCCATAAGTCACATGTTAAAATTTAGTTGAGCCCTTGGGGTTACCAACTACTTTTGTGGATGGTGGTTGAATCGCCCTTTATTCTAATATTTTGAGGAATAAGAGGGATTTCACGAGTTTTTTCTTGGAAATATACATTCACTACCACAATACAGGGTTTTAGCATTGTATCTCAATGCAATTCTCCAACAAAAAAAATCAACTTTTAATGACGGAAAATGTGATGCCAGAGGGTGTGTTTTATTTTGAGTCGACTAGTTTGATGTGTGCTCCTTAAATTTTTATTTTTGAGTCGACATAGCATTGCATTTTGTCATTAAATTATTTTAAAACAAAAAACAAAAAAATACATTTGCATCTCTATCGTGTCAAATACATTTTGCTTATGTCATTTTAGCATCATAATGCAATGATTTGTGCATCGATGTTATTTTAAAGCATCATTTTTACATATATTTAACATCAATTTGTGATGAAGTAATGCCATTATTGTGTCAAAATACAAAAAAAAAAATTGTGTCACATTGCATCGTCTTAAAAATGTTTTTAAAATCACTAAAAATACTTTTTACACCGAATTAACATCAAAGATGCGTCGATTTAACATCAAATTTACAATGTAATTATAATTAATGTTTTAATTATTTTTATTAATATAAATGCTATTGATTATTTTCTCTCCCCTAGTGATCAATTGGGGAGGTCACAGGTTTGACTCTCTTGATCCCCTCGGGGTGAGGCTTCATAATCAAGGCTGACAGTTTATCCTCTTTACCATCCATAGATCATAGGGAAGTAATTGTTGTTTCCATATTATTGTGGTGAGGAATTTCAGAAAAAAAAATTGGATTACCCACAGTTGAAGCCATTTTGTCATCGACGTTTCGAATCCTCAAACTGGATTCATATTCAGGACCAATCGTCGAATGTGATAGCTATGAATCATCATTATAAATACAATATGTGGGAAATTTTGGAGCTAATCTCGTCGACTGGATTTGAAGACCTAAAAGAAAGACCTTAAGAGCACTATGATAAAAACCTAAAAAGAAACCTTATGCTTATGCTGAGAGATTAATGTTTGATAAATAGATTATTAATTGTATTGAATAATAGATTTAAAAGGCTTAGTAATATTTAAAATATATTAATAGGTAATAGGTAATATTGAGTAATAAGAAGTACATATTAATGTAATGTATGTTGATAATTAATAAGTAATATTTATTAATAAGTCATAATTAGGCTAATTAATAAGTCATACATAAATTAATAAGTGATTAATAATACATAATGATAGGATAGTATTATTAAGTAATATTAAGTGATATATGTTGAGAGGTAATAAGTAATACATATTGATTAAGAATAGTAAAATAAAGCCTTCGGATGTAATAAATAGATGAAGGAGAGTACTAAAGTTTTAAAGTAATATTAAGTGATATATGTTGAGAGGTAATAAGTAATATTAAACAAGTGTTGCATGGTAGTGTAGTCCCTGCCAGGTTGAATTGGGAATAAATGCATAGGGATGGGGGAAAAGTAGCGGAGGCAGATGGAAACTGCAACGAAGATGTGGTAAGCAGCATGAACCACAGGTGGTATCCATGCAGTAAATGACACGTGGCCTCTAGAGTCCCATTTATTTTTTGAAACTGTATAATCCATTTTGCTATGTTCAAACGAAATTTTTGTTCCTAACTTATGTTCAATGTATACTTTCAAGTGGTTAGAGTTAAGTACAATTTCCATAGACCATCTGGCATGTATGTCTCTATATGTGCCACGACAAAAAAAAAATTATATGCATAGTAGGAGAAAAAGATATGCATGAGAAAAAGATAATTTAAATTAAATAAACACTATTTCTTGACATTCAACATAGTGGAAGATAAAAATTTATGAGCACATAAATATAAAAGGAGATAAAAAGTAGTTTTATTTGAAATATATCAAAAAATAATATTGTTTGTTACATATTCCTGGAAATTTAAATTTGTTTTTCATATAGACTGGGATTGGGGCTCCCGCGGACCATAAGAGAAATATGTAAAAGAAATAGAATTGTGGAAAGAAGAAGTGGGCGACGGTAGAGTGTAATACCTGAAAAGAAGAAATTGGAAGGTATCAGTCTTTGGCTAGACATTTCTATTTAAAAAGGTGGAATAACTAGATTGATAAACAAAGCAGGATGTGATCAGTGTAAATTTACAGTGATGGTACATATCACCCCTTTTGCTATTTGCTTGTTGATGCCTTTTTATTGCTGTCGTCGATGGCTACTGGAATCGTGCCAACTGTCTGTTGTCTTTCGTCGGCAACCTGCTTCAATTCCCTTTCGACCCATTATTCAAAGTAGCTTCTCAAGGGGGTGACGTTGATCTCATTCTGGATTTTTATGTTGAAAATTTCATTTTCTAATTCCCTTAGATCGATAGAAATATTACGCAGAGCATGATCAATTTCTTGATTATGTACCGAATAGTCGACTAGCCAATTGTCGACGTCATCTTCACCATATTCAAGGATGCTATAAAACTTTTCTCAAGACAACGCCTTAAAAATATCAACTTGTTTATCGAAGGCTTACTTAGTTAAGGGAAAGGAGTTGATGATTAACTTGGGGTCTTGGACCTCGTCGATCCTTTCGTCTAGGTCTATTTTGTTTAGTTTTGTGAATATTTTTTCTTTTTTTGATATGGCTTGTTCACATGATTGGACAATGAGATGTAGGTTCTTCCCTTTCTCTTTCCAGCATGCATTTAATTGAGTGATTTGGTTTTTGGAGGAGAGATCTTGTTGTCTTCTTCTCGTTTATGTCATGTTGTTCACATGGGTGCCAAAAGGAAGGACAGTGTCTAAATAGAAACGTTCTTCATTTTTTAAATCCGTCTGCAAATGTTCGAGCAAAGTATGTACCCTTGTTCCAAGGGAAGCCATACTTTTTGATGTTTCCCACGCCTCAGTAATCAGTTCCATTCTTTTCTTGATATTATTCTCCACACATCCTCTACACGATGCGAGGAGGCTGGAGGATCCTTTTAACTTGGCTGCAGGGGTGGCAAGCATGGCTATTGCTAAAGGACTGGCAAACAATGCCATAAGAATCAAATCTTCCTCCAATTCCTTGACTCGGTCCTTCAGTCTGGCATTCTCGGCCTCAATGCCCCCAATGTAATCATCAAGAGCATCTCTGGTTTCTCTGTGAAGTCAAGAGATTTGGAACAGTCGCATGTTCGCAAGGTTAAACTCTGAACGAGATTTTCCTTTCTTATTTTTTACATCTCTCTTTTCAATAATTAATTTTTTAGACTAGTTGTAAAAAACAACGCTTTGGAACACGAAGGATTCATCTTCGTAAAAAAATTCAGTATCAGCTATGTCCATTGGAAGACTATGTTGGATCACGTCTCTAGGTTGATCAAGGTTGCAGAATACACTATCCAAATCAGTCTCAAGTTCCATGTTCTCACTCTCAATTTTACGCTCTTTCGCCTACCCTGCAATTTTTTTTCTCTTCTTCTCCACAGGAAGCTTGTGAGAACTATCAATGTTAGGGTGAGGAGGGTTTTTATCTCCTCCTCCGTTTGAAGAATTTTGGGTTGCTTTCTTGTTGTGGTGGGCCGTTGGAGAGATGCCCCATGATGTTGTACTTTTGGGAGTGTTATCCATTGATTGAATACTCTTCTCACCGAGGCCTTTTCATTGTTGCTCATACAATTCAGTGGTGCTTTGCAGTGCGTCTAGGTCATCGACTTCAGAAGCAGGAGCGTTGTCGCCAGTGTCTCTGCTTTCGCTCACATGTTTTCTGGTAAAAATAATTGTCGAGGCCAAGTGTAAGTAAATGTTCTAAAAAAATATTATTAGGTCGAACCCTCTTAGGCTTTCAATATATCTTCGGTTCACGTTGTTGAAATGGGCTGCGAATTCATCAATTTTGTTGATGTTCCTCAACACGAAGTCCCCGACTTTCCAAGGCAGAGGAATGAATTATTTTTTTCTCTTCTCATGGAATAGATGCAACCAGTAGTTGTATCGCCTTGCTATTTATGTAACAAACATTTTGCTTGTAATGTGACGTGGAAGGAGAGCAGGTTTTTCCTTGGAGCCAAAAATCCTTATCACACTGTAATTATCCATTTGTTCAAGTGCCCCCTTCCTGTCCAAAAACTTGGTTTCCTGGTCAAATATGCGGGGAGCATCTTCTCCTATCAATAAAACTTTGAAAACAGAGACAAATTCATTAAAAGCCTCATAAAAATAGTGGGAGGCCTTGTTCTTCCACAAGGCCTGGTACCAGAAGGTTACTGGGTCAAATTCCCAGTTTACCTTCTTAGACAGAGACAGTTTTGGAAACTGACAGCAATGCGCTATCGCAAAAACCAAGTAGGATGACATATAAAATTTCTTCTCCTTTTTGAAGCTTGACAATTGGGAACATATTTCTAATGGAAGATTGGTTGTTTTCATTGACGTCAACCCTAGTAATTAGTTTTGGACCGCAATATTGATGAAGGTATTTGGACATGAAGGACAATGCACATGCAGACACAACACCCATGGATGGATAGTATACATCATGTTGTTTCTGGTGGTAGGTGTCACGTCATGTGGATCCTCATGGTTGAGGAGAAATGAATATTTGAAGATGACAAAGTGAATTGAAGAAGGAAGTACAGGTCGGCCCTGAAGATAATTAAAGAAAAGAATTACAAAATAAAAAAGTGTCAGGTCGGCCCTAATGTTAAAAGGAAGTGACATAAAGGGTATAAACACATATCATTATAAATTCATTTTAGACACACAAGTTGAATTTCAGAGGAAATTTGAAGTAAAGAAGGTCGAATTTCAAGGGAGGATGAAGTCTTTTGGTGATGTGTTTTAAGGTATGTTATTTACAGGTCATCTTACCATTTTCGCTATAACTTTTTTTCTAGAATGATTCAGATGGTGAAATTTATATGGTATTGAGAAGACATATCTAGGTACCTTTGGTAAAAAATTCATCTTTTTATTCGCTATAATTTTGGAGATACACACTGTGGAAGATAGGGTTTTTGACTAGTCCTAAAGCTAGTCATAAACAAGTGTTTTGGGTAAAACAATCATAACTTCTTCATAGAGATTCAAAATCAAGTGAGACCAATTGCATTGGACAGATTACGGTCTATAGTTTCTTGTGTGCAAATTTAGAATCTGATGTTAAATATTGAGTGTGGGGAATTCTGTACAAGTTCGCTCTCCTGAATAAACCAAAATTGAATAAGGTCTACCATTTTCTCTATGACTTCTTTTTGGGGAGGATTCAAGGACTGAAAATTGGAGGAGTTTCAGAGAATACATTGAGTTATATTATCTACAGGATCAGAGTATTCTAAGTGAATAATTGCATAAGTTGAAGAAGTTTCGGGAAGCATTATTAGGTTCTATGTGATGGTTGGTTGATGGTGATTATTTAATGTAATTTTTTATTATCTCTCATATATTCTCGGGTGGAAGGAAGGGGAAAGGATGGAGAGGTCAACCCTCTCTTGATATTGGAGGATTGTATCTACCTTTTTGAGGTTTATCCCTCCCTTTATATTTGGAAGCTGTAGCTTCCCTTGAAATTCATTACTTCCCTTGAACAATAACTATTGATTATTTCTCATATATTTTGCATGGTGTATTGCAGCGTATTGGTGTAACTCTTCTACTATTGTTCATTGTTCATTGGATATAATTGAATATATGATCTGGTTGAAGTATAAGTTGAAAATTTTTTCAAATTGTACTTGATATTGATTCACCCCCCTCTCAGTATCAACAATTGGTATCAGAGTGGGTTACCTTCAGTACAGTTTAACCACTGGAAGGAAGATCCTAAGTAGAAATGGAAGACAACATTCCAACTGGAATTCCACCATTTGATGGAAGAAATTTTGAATACCGGAGTAATAGAATGGAAACTTACTTGAAAGTTCTTGGGACAGATGTTTGGTTCTCAGTTTCTTCAGGATACAATGTTGTGAAGAAACCAAAGACTGCAGCTCAAAAGGAAGCAAAAAGAAACAACAAATTGGCAATAGATACCATCCTCAATGGATTGACAGATTCATTGAAATCCAAGGTGGGATCATGTGCATCAGCAAAAGAGATTTGGGACAAGCTACAAGACATTTATGCAAGGGAAGAAGCAGCAGAAGAAGAAGAAGTTGAAGGAAATTACAACATCTCAGATTTCAAAGAAACAAATAGAGGTCAGTTATTTTTCTTTAATTGTGAAGGAGTAGGACATGTTGAATTTGAATGTCCTCATCCAATGATTGAAAGAGATGACACTGAAGAAGAAAAGTCCAATGAAGAAGAAGAAAATCATGAAGCATAAATGATTCAACAAGAAGATGAGAATCTTAAAAAATTGACGCATGTTGAGATTGAAAATAGCAAGCTCAAAGACACGCATAGAAAACTAAGAAGTGAATTGGGTAGTTGTGAAAAGACAGTTGTAAGCTTGAAGAAACAATTAGAATACTTTGAGAAACTAAGAGAAGAAACCATTTCCTTGAAAACTCTACTCGAAGAAGCAAGAAGAATAGGAGAAGTAAAGAATGTCCAAATGATGAAGAAAGAGGAAGATTGTGAGAAACTTGAACAAGAAGTTGTCTCATTGAGGAAGATCTTAAGAAACTCTCAAGTTCCAAAAGACTTAACACATATTGGATACATGGGTGAAACTTCATACAAAGAAGATGCAAATACCAACAAGAAGGTTGAAGAAAGAGCTACACGGACAGTTGATGAGAAGTGGACCAGGATACCAGAAAGAAGGAATGGTTACAAAAGAGATGAATATCCAAGAAGACCTCCTACCTTCAAGAATCAAAGAAGCTTCAATCAGTATGAAGGAAACTATAGAAGAGTAGATCATGAAGCCAGATGGACTACATCACAAAGAAGGTCACTTACTCCCAAGTATCAAAATTTCTTTCTTGGTCATTGTTATACTTGCAAAAATTTTGGACATAAGGCAATTAATTGCAGAATCAATGAAAGGAACAACTATGCAAGAAACATGAATGGTGTAAATAGAAGATATGGAAATAATCGTGGATTTGTCAACAGAAGGTATAATTCATTTTCCCCACTGATGGACAAAAATATTGTATGCTACAAATGTAATTATCTTGTTCACAAAGCACAAGATTGCAGATATATGAATGAAGATGTCCCTATGCCAACCACAGTATGGAGAAGGAAAGAAATTCCAAACAATGAAGATTGTCGAATAGCATTGACTGCTGAAGAATGTAAATAAGAATATGAATGGTACATAGACAGTGGATTTTCTTGACACATGACCGGGGATCAAGACAAATTCATCAGCTTGAAGAGAAAGGGTGGAAATGTTGCATTTGGAGATGACTCATCTACGAAAATGATTGGAAAATTTGTAGAAGAGCTTGGAAGCAAAAATGTAAAAGAAAAGAATGTCTTATTAGCTGAAGACTTGAAGCATAATCTACTCAGTGTCAGTAAAATGTGTGATCAAGGATATACTCTCATGTTTGACTCACAAAGATGCAAAATCAAAGAAGAAGGTTCAGGGAGATTGGTTGCAACTGCAACAAGAATACCAAGTAACATATACATCCTAAATTCACGAAAAAGATCCAAGGAAGAAAGAGACCATAAAAATGAAATGTTATTAAGTGTTATATGTTTAAGGGGAGCATCCCCAAAGAAGAGAGTTACCTTTTGCCATTAAACTCAGGGGGAGCATCCCTACTCTTTACCATTGATGTCAAAGGGGGAGAGAAATTGGGATCATGATGATAGGGGGAGCATGAGTGTTTCCATCAATGACAAAGGGGGAGATTGTTGGAAGATTGGTTGTTGTCATTGATTTCAACCCTAGTCATCGGTTTTGGATCGCAAGATTGATGAAGGTATTTGGACATGAAGGAAAATGCACATGCAGACACAACACCCATGGACGGATAATATGCATCATATTGTTTCTAGTGGTAGGTGGAATGTCACATGGATCCTTATTTTTGAGGAGAAATGAATATTTGAAGATGACAAAGTGAATTGAAGAAGGAAGTACAGGTCAGCCCTGAAGATAATTAAAGAAAAAAATTACAAAATAAGAAAGTGTCAGGTTCGCCCTAATGTTAAAAGGAAGTGACATAAAGGGTATAAATACATATCATTATACATTCTTTTAGACACACAAGTCGAATTTAAGAGGAAATCTGAAGTAAAGAAGGCCAGATTTCAAGGGAGGGTGAAGTATTTTGGTGATGTGTTCTAAGGTATGTTATTTACAGGTCATCTTACCATTTTCGCTATAAATTTTTTTCTAGAACGATTCAGATGGTGAAATTGATATGTTGTTGAGAAGACATATCTAGGTACCTGTGGTAAAAGTTTCAGCTCTTTATTCGCTATAATTTTGGAGATACACTATGTGGAAGATAGGGTTTTTGACTAGTCCTGAAGCTAGTCATAAACAGGTGTTCCGAGTAAAACAGTCATAACTTCTTCATAGAGAATCCAAATTAAGTGAGACCAATTGCATTAGACAAATTACGGTCTATAGTTTCTTGTATGTGAATTTCAGAATTTGATGTTAAATATTGAGTGTGGGGCATTCTGTACAAGTTATCTCTCCTGAATAAACCAGAATTGAATAAGGTCTACCATTTTCTCTATGACTTCTTTTTGGGGAGGATTCAAGGAGTGAAAATTGGAGGAGTTTCAGAGAATACATTGAGTTATGTTATCTACAGGATCAAAGTATTCTAAGAAGTGAAGAATTGCAGAAGTCAAAGAAGTCTCAGGAAGCATTATCAAGTTCTATATGATGGTTGGTGTATGGTGATGATTTAATGTAAAGTTTTATTATCTCTCATATATTCTTGGGTGGAAGGAAGGGGCAAGGATGGAGAGGTCAACCCTCTCTTGATATTGGAGGATTGTATCTTCCTTTTGGAGGTTTATCCCTCCCTTTATATTTGGAAGTTGTAGCTTCCCTTGGAATTCATTACTTCCCTTGAACAATAATTATTGATTATTTCTCATATATTGTGCATGGTGTATTGTGGTGTATTGGTGTAAATCTTCTACTATTGTTCATTTCTCATTGGATATAATTGAATATATGATCTGGTTGAAGTATAAGTTGAAAAAAAATTCAAATTGTACTTGATACTGATTCACCCCCCTCTCAGTATCAACAATTTCATGGGAAACTAGCTTCCCCCAATAAAAAATGGCTTGTTACTTGACTGTGAAATACAAAATACAAAGAACCATGCGGTAAATAGTTGTTGTGGATTCTTGTCCTGTTATTCTTGTGAACAGTTAGGCAATTTCCCGGAATTGATTTCTAAATAAACTAACCTGCAAGTTTGTGATATCTTCAGGAATTGCCATCGGGTCTTCCAGGAACTCGGGAAAAAGGTCCAACCCGTTATTATGATTTCTTAGGAATTTATTGGAGTCCTCTCCTCTGAACGTCAATGTTGGCTCCAACAATATTAACATCTGGCGGAAGACCTGAGGTTACAAAGAAACAGAAGAGTGGTCCCACAATAGAATAATTCTTTGACCTGAAATATTTTTATCGGCACACCAAGAGACCAGCTCCTTACAGTCAAAAACTTCAAGGACACAACCTACACTAGAAATCCCAGAGGTCCAAATTATTTTGTTCTAGGCGGAAGGGGATGAGTAGTAAGAATATGCCCTAGACCACTGGACGTTTTGGTCCTCGCACCCAAAGATGTTCATTGTATCTCCACAAAATTGTTGTCGAGTTGGTGCCAAAAGTTTATGAGAACGTCTGTTTGCTCCAGACGATGCTTGAAATGAACAGTTGGAGGGGGTAATATAACCCTCCGCAAATGTTGGTTCAATGCGTGTGAATGGGAAATCTCCTTGAGCATTTCGCTCATTAATGAAAATCTCTATGGGTGTTGCATGATGAGTTGTTAGCAGTAAAGCTTACTTATTGCATACTTAGAAGTGCGAAGGTGGAAGGTGTTGCATGATGAGTTGTTAGCAGTGAAGCTTACTTATTGCATACTTAGAAGTGCGAAGGTGGCAGGTATGGCGAAGAGAAATTTAGGATTTGAGGTTTCGTGAACGCGTCAACCCAACGACGTGCAAACGACATTCCATGTGTTTGAAATTAACATTCGGAAGGGATAATATAACCCTCCGCAAATCTTGGTTTAATGTGTATTA
>JASDQU010106570.1:78979-123100 GCA_032191745.1 Picea mariana | reverse complement strand
GCAAGGGATACAAAGGAGAGGTGAGTTCTCGACGGTCAAATTATATGTCTTTATATATGTGTGTGTGTGTGTGTGTGTGTGTGTGTGTGTGTGTGTGTGTGTGTGTGTGTGTGTGTTTTTATAAACAATTTTTTATTATAAACAAGTGCGAAGGTGATAGGGATGGGGAAGAGCAAGTAAGGAATGGCCAAGTATGAAAAGAGGTTGGACAGGTTTCAAAATAGGGGTACAGGGGATTCTCAAGAGAGGTGAGGGCCCGACAGTCAAATTGTATGTCTCAAAAATTTTGACTGCAAAAGGCGTAAAAGGGAAGAGTGCATGATGGGGCAGTCCAACGGCCGATTTGTATATTTGTGGAATTACGGGTGTTGTTTGCAGGTTGCGGAACAATGGAAGGGAAATATTGAGCCCACCCGTCCAGGAACACACAATCGAAAAAGTGGCTAAGTATGGAATAGGGAAACGGTCGATCGGAGTCGTTTTCGCTAATATATTGAAATTTGTAATAGATATCCCATTACCTGGAAAGATCTTTTATGCATTTATATCGCGGAATTATGGGTGTTGTTTACAGGTCGTGGAACAATGCAAGGGAAATATTGAACCCCCCTGTATGGGAATGCGCAAGCGAAAAAGTTGGTAAGTATGGAATAAGGAAATGGTCAGTAAAATTTGTTTTCGCTAATATATTGATATTTGTAATAGATATCCCATTACCTGGCAAGATAATTTCTGCATGTTTCTGGACAAGTTGTGTAGGGATAATTATTATGACGGTCTCCTCGAGGCATGGTGAGTTGTCAGCATTAAACCTCAGTTATTTCATACTTGGAAAGAAGTGTGAAGGTGGTGGGCACAAGAAACAACAATTAGGAATTGGATATTTCATGAACATGATGATCCGCAAAAGAGATTCGAAGCAATGGTGAAGTATGGAAACCAGACAGACGGCTTCAAAATGGGGTGACAATAGTTCCACAAGAGACGTGAGGACTCGACGGTCAAATTGTAGGTCTCAGAAATTTTGAGTGCAAACTATGTAACACAGAAGAGGGTATTATGTGAGAGTCTAGTTGTAAATTTGTATATCGCGGAAGTCAGGGTGTTGTTTGCAGGTCACGGAACAATGAAAGTGCAATCTAAAGCCTCCCTACCCGAGAATCTGTAGTTGGAGAAGTGTCTAGGTATGGAATGGGGAAGCAGTTGGTCGGAGTCGCGATATAAAAGCATGAGTGCAATGTGAACCCGTGAGTCCGCCAACCCGTGCATTTAGACATTTTTGAAAAAATGAATAAGTAACCAGAAAGAGAAAGTAGAGGGGAAAAAGAAACAGGAATTTGGTTAAGTATAGAAGAGGGAAAAGATGGGCCAATGTATTCAAATCTATAATAGATATTCCATTTCCTGGCAAGATCTTGTCTACATGTTTCTAGAGAAGTTGTATACTTATTGCATATACTTGGAAATAAGTCTGAAGGTGGCGGGCACATGAAACAACGACTAGAAATTGGGAATTTCCTAAACCCTCCAACTCGACGATTCACAAAAGAGATTCCAAGAAATGGCCAAGTGTGGAAAGTGGTCGGACGAGCTTCAAAATAGGGTGACAAGGGTTCCCGAGGAGATGTGAGGCCCCAACGGTCAAATTGTATATATCGGAACATTTCAATGCAAAATGTGTAACACGGAAGAGGGAATGATGTGGGAGTCCAGAAGTAAATTTGCATATCACAGAAGTCGGAGTGTTGTTTAAAGGTCACGGAACAATGGAAGTGCAATTTAGAGATCGCTTGGGTGAGAACCCACAATCAAAAAATTGGCTAGGTATGGAAAGGGGAAGCGCTCGGTCGGAATCGCGATATAAAAGCATGAATGAAAATGTGAACCTGTGAATCCACCAACCCGCGCAACAAGACATTTTCAGAAAAAATGACTAAGTAACCAAAAAGAGAAACTACAGGGGAAAAAGAAAGGGGAATTTGGTTAAGTATAGAAGAGGAAAAAGAAGGGAATAAAAGAGTGAGAAAATAGAAAAGAGGAGGGAAATTTTCATAAGTGGAAATTGGTCTCAAACAAGCCCCATTGTTGTAAAACCATTGTTTTCTAGTCCAATATTTTATCCACTTACTCATTTTCTATTGTGCTTGTACCATTAAAAAGGGTGTGAGCAAATGCTTTGTTGAAGATTAGTTTTTATTGCAACTTGTGGGAGTGATTGTGTTCTTGATACATTCTTCCATGACTTTGACATATTAACTTAACTATTAAACTTCTTGCATGATTGGTTGTTAGCATTAAAGATTGATAATTGCATGTCTAGAAAGAACAATGACGATCTTGAATTTTAATATTGTAGTTGATTTCATAGTCCCATTTGACTACATCCACCATAGATTGTTTTTTTGTTTTTTTTTATTCGTGAACAAGAAATTTGTTGATTTCATTAATAAAGTAAGAAGTGCTCAAATAGAGGCCAGGGGATGGACAACTAATAAAATTTTCCCTTTCGGAGTAAAGGAATCAAGGAAGCGAAAGGGAAATAAGAAATCGTTTGCTTAGCAAGGCTGAGATGAAAACAAAATTTCTAGGGCGAGGCCCCGACTGTCACATCGTGATTTGGTCTTGCTATGTTTTATCTGCAATACAAATAGAATTGAATGTTGGTTTGAAACTGTCTGAAATTCATTTTTGTTTCCATAAAAGCCTGATGGGATCGACACAATGCATTGTCATATAATTGTTAAATGTTCCATATTAGATCAAATTACTTGAGCCAATACAATATTCAAGAACTATGAGACTATCAAACCATGCTAATGAGAAGATGTGTTAAATTCAGCAAAGAAGCGGCAACCAAGATTCCAAGGCAATTTTTTTAATAGTAAATCCATTCAAAAAAATAATAATAATGGGCAGTGTATATCTATCCATAGAAATTGGACCAAGTTCTTTGCACCAAAACATTGAACATATTTGTCATAGACACAGGAATAGAAATGCTCTTCAACATGCATACAAAACTCATTACCATGTTTTTTTAGGAAATCCTTGTAGTCTTCTCCTCAGAAGGTCAATGTTCGTTGCTGCAATCTCAATATCTTGCAGAAGACCTAAGGCAACAAAGAAATAGGAGAGTGGTTCCACAGTGGAATAAATCCTTTGCTTGAAGCAGGTGAACAACACTCCTGCTCCTGACACTGGAATCGCTCCAATGTTGCACCCTAGCGAGAAAGCAACCCATAATTTTTCAAATGCATGAGGACATAAGAAACCATCCTCACGATAAAATTGATAGTTCTCACAAGCTTCCCATGAGGAAGAAGACGAAAAATGTTGCAGGGCAAGCGGAAGAGCCCGAAATTGAAAGTTAGGACACACCAAGAGACCACCTCCTCACAGTCGAAGACTTCAGGGACACAGGTTGCACGAGCAATTCCAAAGGCCCAAATTAATCAATTCTGGGCGGAAGGAGATGAGTAGTAGGAATATGCCTTGCACCGGTGGGAGTTCTAGTCCTCAACCCCTAAGATGTTAATTGTATATCCAGAGAACAGGAGAATAGTCCCGCAATTGAATAATCTTTTGGCTTGAAATATATCTCTTGGAGCATCAAGAGATCATTTCCTTACAGTGAAATAATTCCACCCAGAACGGACTAATTTGGACCTCTGGAATTCCTACTCTCAAGCTGCAAAGTGGCTATTACGTTCAACGTCAATTTCTTTTCTGAAACCCCTTCTTTTGCTCTTTTTAGGGCCTCCATCATCGAGCTGGGAAGTGCCCCCCATTATGGTTTATTTCAATTTGGGCACAGAAGTGGGAACATCGTCTGCATTGCCATCATCCATTGTTGTATCATCGTCCATTAGATCATCTTCTCCTAGCTCGAAATCGACCGCATCAACCTCTGTGCCAACCATCAATGCAAGCGGACAAGATGTCTGAGCAGACACGGTTGCCTTTGAATTCTTTGGCTTGAAATATATCTTTCGGTGCACCAAGGGACCATCTCCTTTTTTTCTCCTGGGCAGAGGGAGATGAGTAGTACGAATATGCCATGGAGTACTTGAACCTTTGTTCATCATGCCCAAAGGTGTTTACTGTATCTGGATAGAACTATTGTTGAACTGCTACCATAAGTTAACGAGAATTTATGTTTGCTCCAGATGATGTTTGAAATGAAAATTTGGAAGGGATAATATAACTCTCTGCAAATCTTGGTTTAATGTGTATCGATGGAAGATCTCCTCAAGCCTTTCGCTGATCAATGACAATATCCACGGTCTGTGCATGATGAGTTGTTACCATTAAAGGTTACTAATTGCATATTTAGAAAAAAGTGCGAAGGTGGCAGTGACGACGAAGAGTGATTAAGGATTAGATATTTCGTGAAGGCGCCAACCAAACGACACATGAAAGAGATTGCATGATGCTTGAAATGAATACTTGGAAAGGATAACACAACTCTCCAAAAATCTTGGTTTAATTCGTATTAATGACAAATCTTCTCTAGCCTTTCAAAAGTTAATGACAATCTTAATTATTCCTGCACAATGAGCTATTAGCATTAAAGCTTAATAATTGCATATCTAGAAATAAGTGCGAAGGTGGCGGGGATGGTGAAGAGTGATTAAGAATTTCACATTTCGTCCACCCGCCAACCCGCGGAAGAGATTCCAATAAATGGCTAAGTATGGAAAGCGATCGGGTGGGCTTCAAAATAGGGTCAGAAGCTATACTCATGAGACGTGAGGGGCCAATGCTCAAATTGTATGTCTCCAAACTTTTGACTGTAGAATGTGTAACATGGAATAGGGCACAATGACGGATTTTGGCGGCCAATTTGTATATCACGGAATTTCAAGTGTTGTTTGTAGTTAGCGGAACAATCGAAGCACAATTTTGAGCAAGCCTGGCCAGGAACCGACGATGGTAATAGTGGCCAAGTATGAAATGGGTAAGTGGTTGGTCGAAATCATGATATAAAAGCATGAGACATACGCAGAACAAGGAATATTGACGGGCTTGAAAATAGGGCCACCAGTTCTACTCAGGAGACGTGAGGGTCCGATGGTCAAATTGTATGTATCCCAACTTTTGATTGCAAAATGTGTAACACGGAACAGAGGACATTGACGGACTTCGACGGTCAATTTGTATTTTGCGGAACTTCAGGTGTTGTATATAAAATCATGAGACATTCAGAAAAATGACACATTCGGAAAAACGACTAACCAAAAAGGAAAAGCAAACGAGAAAAAAGAAAGGGGAATTTGGTTGCCAATTTGTAGATTGGGGAAGTCCGGGTGTTGTTTGCAGGCGATGGAACAATGGAAACACAATGTTGAACCCGCCTATCCGAGAACCCGCGATCCAAAAAGCTTGTTGAATATGAAATGGGGAAGTGGTCGGTCGAACTCATGATATAAAATTATCAGTGGAAATTTGAAGACGTGAATCCGCCAACCCCTGCACCTAGACATTTTCCAAAAAATGACTAAGTAACCAGAAAGAGAAAGAAGAGGACAAAAAGAAAGGGGATGACAATTTTCGGAAGCGGGAATTGGTGTAAGAAAGCCCCATTTATGGTCTTAATAGTAACTATGAAGTGCATTAAACATGTGAACAAGTTCTTCAATCAAGGAATAGATAAAGCAAGACATGCTTATAGTTTCTAGGATGTGTTTGTATAAGAAAAGCATTGAAAAGCCACAAGAAAATCAATTTTGGGATGTTTAAGTAAAATTATTGTACTGTCAACTTCACCGTAAGTATAACAATGACGAATTTGAATTTTAATGTCCTGTGGTTGATATGATAGTTCCATTGGACTTCACATAGTATATATCCTTTTATTTCAAAATATTCTTGGAGATGAATTTTGCTAAGTTCATCTATCAAGGAAAAGTGTTAAAACTAGCCACATACTACATTTGCGTCAAAGAGCTTATATTAAAAGAAAAATCAGGTCCTGTATATTCTTTAAGATCATAGAAAAACTGCCAATATCTTGAATGTATCATTAATTTTCCATAACGAAACATACAACCAAGAGCCAAGTAAACACCAAATGTATTGAAAATTGAGGCACAAATCCACATCTAGCCACCATTTTCTTTTCATTTGGACACCCCAACAAATATGCAACATTCTTACTGGGAGATGCAAAAAAACATCAAAATAACAACAACGATTTGATTTGTAGTTAGATTCTCCTTGTTTTTTCAAGTGCACAAAAAGAGACAAAATCTCTGGAAAGAAAATTTTACAACCATAGATGTAAATTCCGAAGAAAGTCTGACGAACATTCATCTGGGTATTGAAGAAAAATTGCAGACACACATGAGATTTTTTTGTTTCCTGCCAAAGCTTGATATGATTTTTTTTATTTTTATTTTTCCAGTCGATATGCAATATTGCATTGTCCTCATTTAAGGTAAATTTGCTATGTATCTGAAAGTCGCACAGCATGTAGACAATGTTTGCCGTTTTCTGTAGGTATACTTCATATGACAATTCTACTAACCCAGGAAGCACATCTTGTAACAAAGGCTATCTAATTGTACAATGTACAATTGTGTTGCCCATGGTTCAGATGGAAACATTGAGGCAATGTTTATATATGTAAGGGCATTTTTTATTGCATCGCAAACAATCAATTGTATCATCATTTATGAAAGCAGAAGAAGAAGGAGGAGAGTTGCATTTGGCACATACATGCTCAAAGGGGGTTGAGTATGCATTCGCTGCAACCAAAACACCCTCAACCTAGGCACGTGAGCATAGTAGTTAATATATTGAACAATATAATACACAACTACAGAACAAAAAATAGAAAAACTGGAGAAAATTGGTGAAGGCAATTTCTATGAGAAAAGTGAGGATGAAATTGTATATGTATATGCACAATAGTTGTAGAGCTAGTTAGTTTCTTGAGATCCTGTACTATGTATGTTCACAATTCTATTACAAATGTTGTTTGGGTTGTGCGAAAGATCCTTTCTTTAACATCTATTTTCTTTGTTATATTTTTGAAGAGCATAAGTGGAAATTGCCCTTTATGCAATTGTTGTTCCATTGAGGAAAACAAATTTGAATAGGTGTCGAACAATTGCAGCTGTAACACGGAACAGTACAATAGTTGTGTGACATAACCGAGATACATAGACATGTGAAAGTAAAGGACAAAACTGGATATGAAGAACGGTACCATTGCCTTGTCGTTGTCTAACTCTCCATCTTTTATATGGAGAATGTGTTGCAAGCCAAGTTTTCTCGTGAGTGTGACAGTTTCACCAATGGTTCCGATTGGGTAAATGTTGTTGATTTGTGCAAGTTGGCTGATAATTGTGTCCGGGATGAAACGATATTTTGAACAAATAGCGTGAATTTTTTCCACAATACTTGTTTCGTTAAGCAATATAATCCGATCACAATCACCACGGTCATATACTATTTTGGGCAATATATTAAAATTTGTAATGGATATCCCATTACCTGGAAATATGTTTTTTGCATGTTTCTGTACAATTTGTGTGGGAATAGTCAGTGTGATTGTCATCAGGGCCTCGTTGTCTGTCATGTCAGCACGCATAATGGATCTAGTTTTGTTTGAATTTTCCAAGTAGGTGTTATAGACGACCATTATGTCCCCGATGAAGACTTGTCCAGTTCCGCAGTTGTTCAAGCCCTCTATTGATAGTATTTTGGGTGTTATAAGTTTAGACCTGGTGACATTTTTTTAACAGGAAAAGTAATGTGAATGGTAGTCTGCATTATTTTTTTGTTTTCTTTTTCCTGGCATAAATGTATAAGTAGACGCACAACTTGGATGAAGTATGGAGCCATAGTTTTGCAACCATACCTCTTAGTTTGCAGAACTTGCACTATGTTCGGTGTCTCACTTGCGCTCATTGATAATTCTTGTGAACTGCAAATTATGTGTTGCAGATGACATCAACATATTTACCATGGCATAGATGAATAAATAGTTGAGCATATTTGTTTGGTAAACATATGAGGAACAAAATGTATGCATATTTACCTTTGGCCTTATCAGTCTATTGATGTTTGCGATGATTGACTGTTCATGGCCATGTCACTAGTCCAACTTTTTCTGATGCAAGCATGTGTAGGTGAACATCAGAAGGACTAAATAAGCATATGCATTTTATATTGTCCATAATTGTTTTGAATGTCACATACAGGTTCGAAAGATATGGAATATGAAATAGGGTGTCAAGGGATACACAGGAAACATGAGGACCCGACGGTCAAATTGTATGGCTTGGATTTTTTTACTACAAAAATGTGCAACAAGAAATAAGGCATGATGGGGGGGTATGGCGGCCAATTTGTATATCTCGGAACCTCTGAATCTAGAGGCACAATCTTCAACTCGCCATCCTAGGAACCCTCGATCGAAAAAGTGGCTAAGTATGGAACGAGGAAACAACCGGTCAGAATCGTGATATAGAAGCATGAGTATAAAGGTGAACCCATGAGTCTGCCAACCCACGCACCTAGAAATTTTTGAAAATACGACTAAGCAAAGAAACCAAAAAGCGAAAGTAGACGAGAAAAATGAAGGGGAATTCAGTTAAGTATAGAAAAGGGGAAAAAAAGGGATAATAGAAAGTGGGAAAATTAGAAATGGGGAGGGAAATGTTTGGAAGCAGGAAGTCTCAACAAAGGCCCATTGTTGCCAAATCATCATTTTCTAGTCCAATATTATATGCACCCACATGTTTTGTGTGTTTGATTTATTAGCACAGCTCGTATACCTTTTAGAAGATTGTACTACAACCCCCTCTGTTGTGGCATATAATAATTCATCTTCATTTCCAACCAATCTGTTTCTTTCAATGTAGCAATGTCGAACATACAATGGACATGAAGGTAAGTTAGTATGCAGAAAGACAAGTAAAAGAAAGAAATACAGTTCTATTTATTTCAATGTAGCAGCAAAGAGAATACAATTCACATGAGGATAAGTTACTATGTAGAAAGATACGTAGTATTTACATACAGTAAAATAAGTGCAAAGCAGTAGAACAAGTAGAGAAAATATATAGACAATAAATGAAATATTAAACACTGGGATATGAAATAAGAGTAGAGGCATGCACCTTTGTAACTCCTCCTTTACATCCGCGGCAAAGAGTCCATCATCTTCTCCAACCACTCTATTTGTTTAAATGTAGCAATGTAGAAAAAATACAATGGACATGAAGGAAGTTGGTATGCAAGAAGACATGTAAAAAAAATAAACAGAGTTCGATTTATTTCAATGTAGCGGCACAGAAAATACAAAGTACATGAAGATAAGTTATTATGTAGGAAGATATGCAATATCTACATACAATAAATCAGGTGAACACATTTACAGACAATAAATGAAATACAAAACAATGGAATATGAAATAACTGTACAAGCATGTACCTTTGTATCTCCTCTTCCATGGCTGCGGTGAAGACTTCTTCATTTTCTCCAGCTATTCTGTTTGTTTGAATGTGGGAATGCACAAAATAAAATGAACATGAATGGAAGTTGGTATGCAAGGGAGAACAAGTAATATGCACATACACTAAATGAGAATCAACGAATAGAATAAAATATAGTTAGAAACATATTGAACCTTTGCTTTTCTCCATCCATGGTTGTAATTATATAAAGTTTTTCCTGCCCAAAATATATTACAAGCCAGAAAATATTAAGAAATTGCATGGACATAGCTGAATGATTTTGATTTTCTACAGCAAAGTATCTGGATATGCTTTGAGACATGGAAATATAATTTTGCAGTATATTTGGTGTACATCTCATATTTCAAGTACAAGACAAATTGTATTGTGGTCACACCAGTCTGTGTACATGATAAAGAGGTTGTATTGTGATATGGGCACATTTCAACATATATGGTTAATAAGTGTGTTTTTCACATGTTATATCTTAACAAAAATACAACGTGCATTGTAATTGCACATGTAGTTGTGCAATTATTTGTTATGACACTATTTTGTATCATGTTAACACTGAAGTATCCTAGAATGATAATGGTTTCATCCAAATGTAAATGGTGTGATGCATTTGAGAACACATTCATTATGCTAGCAATGTTACATGCCAAACAACATAGAAACTGAATACTGCAATTTGCAATCCACGGAACACCACTCTTTCTAGCACCATCTCAATATCCTTTTCTTCTACAAGAACATTTTAAAAAGACATTTAGGTATGGTCCAGAGCTAGGAAAAATAATTGGAGCAAAATTTAAGAGCAGGATAGGCAAGCCCAGTAAGTGCACCAGATCTCGACTTCGCTAGACACGACAAACGACAGAACTGCAGGTCCACTTGCGGGTGCAGGACCTAAACACCGCAAACTACAAAAAAAATAGCTCCAACTGTCGGTGTAGGACCCCAACCCTGCAAAGCCGAAGTAAACAAAAGAAAACAACAAGAAACAAACCAGCGAGCAAGCACGAACAGACCCAATTGCAGCCCCAGGACCTCAAACTCGCAAACTTGAGCCAAACAACAATAAGAAGCAACCGACGAACCAACGAACCAATGAACAAGCAACAACCACTAAACCAGTAAACAACATATGCATCTCCAATGAATACCAAAATACAGCCCAAGCACAGAAGGAACCAGAAACATATGACGAGCATGCCAGTAGAAATAATCAAACATTCTTACTTGCAAACTGCAAACAATGAACAACAAAGAACTAATAGAAATGAAATTATGGCATCGAAACTTACTCTAAAACGATGAACAACAGAAGCACAAGTCAAATTGTGGGTGCAGCACCTGGACCCCGCAATGTAAAAAAAACAGCTCCAACTGCGCATGCAGGACCCCAACCCTGCAAAGTTGAAGAAAAAAAAAGCAAACAACAAGCACCAATGGGTCCAACCGCAGGCACAGGTCCTCAACCTTGCAAAGTTGAACCAAACAACAACAAGCAGCAACTGACAAACCAACGAACAAGAAGCACCCATTGAACTAGTAAACAATGTATGTATCTTCAACGATGACCAAATTGCATTCCAAGCATAGAAGAAGTATGAAACATACAATGGCTATGCAACTGGCGGTGGACAACAATATTGTCCAAATTCACTGCAACATTTAATGGAAAAATTCAAGGAAAAATGTACTCTGAGAAGCCTATTTAGGTAAACATTTAAGGTTGTCAGGTTGTTTAAAGGTCTCGCGGTATGAAAACATTTAAGTTGTCAAGCATGTTTCAGGACCTCGCACTATGTAAACATTTAAGCTGTCAAGCCTATTCAAGCACCTCAAAAAAAGTGTCAATGCTCTAACACTTCAATATGTAAACATTTCAATACAAATAGAAATAATGATAAAAGGACAT
This sequence comes from Picea mariana, assembly GCA_032191745.1. Lineage (NCBI taxonomy): Eukaryota > Viridiplantae > Streptophyta > Pinopsida > Pinales > Pinaceae > Picea > Picea mariana. The sequence continues at coordinate 111,711 of JASDQU010106570.1, read as the reverse complement.
TCTAATATGAAGCCAACGGATTATCGATCGCTATAGTCCCTCTACACTCTCGGTAGGGACTAATAATAAAAAAACATTAAAAAACAACATCGATGCTCAGAACTTTCGGTATGTAAACATTTCAGTAAAAATCTAATAAAATTAAAAAAGAACGTCAAAGCTCAAAACTTTGGATATCTAAACATTTACAACATTGGGAACAACAAAGTTGGCAATAAGACCTCCAATATATTCTCCAATGAGACGATGACATATAATTTTTTTTTTATTATATAAAAAATAATTTTTTTACTTCTATAGTACGAACAATACAGATGATACGAAAATTTATAGTCAAAGGACATATTAGTATGAAGTCAACGAATTATCGATCACTATAGTCCCTCTRCGCTTTCGGCAAGGACTAATAATAAGTAATACATATTGATTAAGAATAGTAAAATAAAGCCTTCAAATGTAATAAATAGATGAAGGAGAGTATTAAAGTATTAACTAGATTAGGGTTTAAAATATAATAAAAGACTAACCTAAAGTATTCACTAGACTAGGGTTTAAAAGAAAAGAAGTTACAGTCCTAAGTATTAATAATATTAAAGGATTAGTGAATTTAGTAGATGACTCAAGAAGTTGCTAAGTTAGGTTGTTAACAAAATTTTATTAAAATGTGGGTGGACTAAGTACTAATGCTAAGCTTTAGACTAATATTATGATTTTTCCTGTAAATAAGTGGTACGCTACCACCCCAAGGAAATGTCAACTTTGTATACAACATGATATGAAAAAAATTCTACACATAGGAAACTGAAATGAATTTGGCATTCTCAGGAGTTAATTGAACTATCTACAAATATGCAGTACACTACAATCCTAGGTAAATGACAACTTTGTGTACAACATAGCATGAATACATTCTACACATATAAGGAAAAGAAATGAATTTAACATCGGAAGTTCATTGAACGAAGTTGATTGAATTGTTGTTCATGCCCTCTTCATCTTCTAAGACCTCTTCATTCTCACTTTGTAAAAACATAATAAAAAAACACAAGTTCACTAAATTAAAAAATGATTAATTGTTAAAGATGTAATAAAAAACACATAAGTTAAAAACTTTGTCAATTCCCTCTAATTCCCTCTAATCACTCTTGTCATATATAATCATCATCATTTTTGTGCCATGTGCTCAAACATTAATTTGAATGTCATAGACCAAATAAATACCATGAAATGTAGTGCATTGGATTCAATTACACTCTAAATTTCACTAAAAATGCATGATAATTAATTCTACCACGACTACCATGCTAAGGTTTACTATGTCTGAGAGTTAGTTTTGGATCACTTTTTTTAATCATATTCTTTAAGAATGCTCTATTTTTTAATTATGTTTTTTTTAAACATAAAACATAATCTAGTAAGTAACAATCATAATTATAAATGGAACTCTTCATAAAATAAATACATGTTTTTCAATATCATGCAACAATTATAAAGTATGTAATTACAACTCACTTTGAGTTTGTTGTTGTTGTTGTTGTTGTCATAGTTTATTATATCTTTTCCTTTTCTTCTATGACCTTCTTCATCTCTTTTTCTATGCCTAGTGTCATCATTTGATAGTCCCTCTCCACTAGAAACCATATGATTGTAAATCTTTACGCCATATTGAAGAAGGATGTGATCAGGCTAATTTGAATCTTTACGCCAATAATACCATATATTGTATGCATAGTTTTACATAAATATTGAAAATACCCATGCATAACATCAACATGTATATGCAGAGACACTTTATTCAATGAAAGGTAACAAACGTCACTAAATTCAACCAAACTCAACTAGAGTTAACTAGAATTTGGCGTAAAGATTCAAATTAGCATGATCACATCCTTCTTCAATATGATAGTAGCATTGTTTATGGTTTTGGTATCATGTCTTGTCTGCCCACTCCTACCTATGATTTTTACCTATGTGAGATATTATACACTTATTATAGTGGCATATCCCTACATGGGAATTTGTTTCACATTAATAAATATTGTGTAGGAAGTAATAAACCAAGTGAGCTACTATTGGATCAATGGTTGTGATTATCCAAGCTAACTATCGTTGGATTATTGTGCCTATGATGGAATTCATTAAAATGTGTATAATAGATTCATATTTGACCATTGATCTATAAGATCTTTTTGTATCCATTAAGAGGCTCGTATTACACAAATGATAGAAAACAAATGTACAAAAAATAGACAAAAAGGGGTTCATCAAAATACATACATATAATATTATAATATTTTGCGACACATACATAGTGTGAGGCTACAAAGTTTAAATAGAGTGATTTGGGGAGAGTGGGTGATCAACACAACTCAAGTCATTGAAGAGAAGGGGACCCAATATCAGGAAATTCTTAGTAGCTTGGATTAGCTCACCTATAAACTAGAACAACTTGACTATAAGTGTGAGAAATTGATAAATGCCATCTATGGGTCAAAGGTAGGAAGTGAGGGCCAAGATGATGTAGTTGATAGGATGTCATTTTTTGCACTAAGATCAACCTCGAGAGTGGGACAGGCATGTCTTTAAATAGTCTATCTAATAGCTATTTTTTAATCATCGTTGACAAGTCTCATCTGAAAGCCAAGCATAATACTAATTGTACATTTTACCATATATCATTAATAAACAGGAGTATTAAATTACCAAAAAAAAACATTTATATATAACTACTAATTATATATAATATACAATAATAAATTATACATATTATATATATATATATATATATATATATATATATATATTCCAAGGAAATGTACTCGCGGAAAACCCTTCAAGTACTTCTCCATGTTTCATGGATGGTAAGTGGGGTAAGCCATTGGCCCTAATTACGGGGCCTCGACCCGGGATAATCAGGAGAGTCGAACCCATGACCAACCACAATCATGATAAACTCATGTTTGGCTCTAGACCAATTGAGCTAACCCTCGGGGCTATATATTATAGTATATATCTATACGAATTATATTATTGTTGTTGTTTTTGTTGTCTTTAACATTATTATGATTATATTGTTTAATTATAATTCAGTTATTTTGTGAATCTAAGTTTATTATTATCGACACACACATAAGGTATATTTAATCAATTATGAATGATTTTAAATAAAATATGGATAAATTTAAATGTTTTGACACTACATCAATTATTATGTGTGCATAATAATTTAAACTTTTTATTATTATTTTGAACCCTCACCTCTTAACTTTACATTAACCCAACTTAGAAACCATCATTAATGACACATTATAGATTAACCTTCTCTAGAGAACACCTTTAACTTAGTGTGATGTGGCATATGCTTCTACTATTTTAATATTTTCCTTGGGAGGGACATTTTAGACCTCGGATTTACTCTAATGGGTATTTGGCATGGGGGCTTGCCAAGGTGGAGTCATAATACCAACCACCATTGATAGCATTAGATTTACTTAGAGATTAATTATCTATGTGTGGGGTGCCTTTTAAGACTAATATGGTCCCTTTCCCATTACCAAAAATTTCATTAGTTATGGTAAAGCCTTCATTCTACCATCTGAACTCAATCTCAAATAAATGATTTGTCCATAGGGTTATAGAGTTGTAACAAAAAACAAATAAATGTTTACAAAGAGGATTTAGGGAAATCCAACACTTTTAAAATGAAACCTTAATTTACAATATACAACATTACTCCTCGAAAGGATCGAGGCTTAACTCAAGCGATCATGAGCCAAATATGGTATCTCTCTCCCAAAGTTGGGGAGGTCACATGTTTTACCCTCTTGATCCCTCGGGGTTAGGATTCATAATCAGGGTTAATGGTTTACCCCATTTACCATCCATGGATCATGGGAAAGTACTCAAAGGGTTTTCCATGAGGTGTTTTCCTCGGAAACTAACAAACATTTCTCCCTAGTCAAAGTTTTTGGAGACATAGAATATGAGAGGAAGAAAAAGGAAGAGAAGGAGGAGGGAGAGGGAGAAGAAAAAGAAGAGGGTAGATGATGGAAGGAAAAAAATAAAAAGGGAGAAGAGTGGAGAAGAAAAATAGGAATATAGACGAGGGGAATGAGGGATAAGAGAAAGAGGAAAAGGAAGAGGGGGAGGAGGGAGAGGGAGAAGAGGAGGGGGGGAGAAAAARAGGAAGATGGAGAGGAGGTGGGAAGATAAAGAGGAGGGGAAGAGGGGGAAGAAAGAGGGGGAGAAGAAGAAGAAGAAGAAGAATAATAGGAGGAGTAGGGGGAATAAAATGAGGAAGAGTTAGAGGAGAAATATGAGGGATAAAGGAAAATGAAAAGGGGAGAAGAGATGTAGAGAAGACGAAGAAGAGAAGGAGGAAATAAAACCGAAATTTCATTTTGTTCTAAATCCATAAATAAAAAAAGGTGTGCGGGGGGGGAGAAAATAAAGCATAAATCCCATTTCCAAAATCCAAACCCAAATCCTAGATCCAAAACCCAAAAATTATCTCCCAAATGCAAAACCAAAATTCCATTTCTAAAACCTTAATCACATTTTGTTTTAAATCTACAAAATTAAGTATAAATGACAAAATACTTATATGTGAATCCAAGATATATAGTGATGCTCCACAAATCACCCTTTCTTTCTCTTATTAAGTTCTCCCAAAAATCCCTTTCAGCTCCAAGAAGCTCTACCCCAAACCCCCATGTGAAAATGAAATGAGGGACTCCCCTTTTTTTTCAGTTTATATGATGAATGTATAATTAAATCAATGCAAAAGTTGAATTTGCATTTTTTTTTACTTGAACTTTGCATTGACTTAGCCTCGTACCAATGTCGACTTCCATAATGAAGATATACAACATGTGTCAATCATTGTCGCATTTGTGTCTATATTGCATTGTATAAGCATTATAGTAGCGTCATATTTTTTAGTGCTATGCGTTGTGTCAATGTCATGAAACATGAAACTAAACACAAGTATATCATTTATATTGCATCATGTAGGATGATACCAAGGGTAAACTAGCTTGGCACATTTTCAGTGCTTAACTCAGTAGGTACATCAAGTAAAGCTCACTTAGGTAAAGACAACGAGCTCGAAGACTGACCTTGAGACGTTATAAGTAATATTCATGAATCTCAACCACTCGAGCTAGCCCATCGGAATTATAATTACTATTATCATTATTATAATTATAATTTAGGGGTGGAAGGTGTTGGGGGAGTTGTCATTGACTTTGAGTGAAACTAGGAAGTAAAAAATGATTGGGAGGTTGGGACTACCATGAACATTGAAGTTGAGGCATTAGCTTTACAAAAATGCCTCTTAGTTCTTAAATCTCAAAGGATTCATGTGGAAACAATTGTAGGATATTATATAGTCACTCTAAGAGCAATTATAAACAAACATATCCCTAAGAGGCAAGACCTAACTCATGTGGAGCCCTCCTAGTGATTAGTGAAAGGGGACACTATTGAATTTTTTACAAATTGTGCTTACATTTGATGAATTTGGCATCATCAACCAGTAAATGTGTTTTGTTGATATGGGAGGGTTTTGGAATTCAAAAATAAGTCAAGGGCCTTCCCAAAGGAGAAAACATTAGGAGGATGAAACAAGCCAAACAAGGTTGGATTTCTCAATCATTATCCTTAACTTGGAGCTATAAATGCAACTAATATATGAAAAAAACTAATACATGCTTATATCAATGCATCAAGCACTACAATGAACTCAAAAAGAAGATACAAGACAACTTAGGTAAGGCCACATGATTCCAACATAACAAATCACACATTAATCCCCCTCCAAATTTAATGGATAAGCTAGAAAATCAAGTTAGGGGAGTGAACAACTGCAAAAATTTCAGGCATGCACTTGCTAATGGTGAGACTCGTTAAGTCGATCTCTTAGTTTGAAGGATATTAAAATTGTTAATGTAGGCTAGATAATAATGTCAATATGAAAATGTACTAGCCTTACTAACCCAAACTTGGTGAGCGAGACCTTACCAATATGAAATCCAAAACATTGAATCCATTTTTCACTGAGTCCAAGTGAACTAACACTAATGACCAATACTCTTTTAGTAAAAATTTACTTGTAGACTCTGAAATGCTTTATCTATTAATTTAGCCTTTATGTTGTTTGATTGAAAGACAAGGTATGTGCCTAGATAGTAAGGTTTTATTGTCAAAATAAGCATAATAATTTTAAGCTTTGCAAGTGATCGGAAAGATATAAAAAAATGTGATATTTTTGGCTTTCCCATTGGCAAACATGACAACAATATGATGATAAATGTGAAAAAATATGTGGAAACTATGCATTGATATTGAGTCATTATTTTTGACACTATGAATATCATCGTTTCAACATTGAATTATTCGATGCTAATATGAAATCTAGTCTTGTGCAATGTCATATTATCGTCACTATAGCATCGTTTAACATTTTCAAAGTGTCACCTTTACCCCACAACATTGACAAAAAATAAATCAATATTATTATATTTGATATAAGCCACATAGGCGGGGATCTCACATCGTGATTGTGTTGTCATAGAGTTGTGTAAGTGTCATATGTGTTTATGCTAGTAGGTTGATGGGAATTGGAATGGGGGTTGATGTACCTTCACACGGAGGTCTAAGCAATGAGTAGAGGAGGATGTCACCTTGGTGTATGGGAATGGAGGTTGAGTGTGCATGTGGTTGTCATAAGTTATGGCCACCACAACTTGAAACACTGGTTTGTTAGTGGGGGGCATTAAGTGACTTTATTTTGTGAAGGTTTCCATTTGGTCATATGGTGTCAAAATGAGACAAATGAAGTATTATCGAAAAAGTATCGATGAGTACTTTGACAATGTCTAATTAGAAAAGTGATTTGAGGATTTTTAAATCGTGAACCTTTTCCACCAAACTGCTACCCTAAAACTAGTGTTGATCTTGCAAAAGTTCATTATCAACAACTGAGTCCCAAAACTAGATGTATGATATGCTCTTAGAAACATCCCAGACATCCCCACATTATCACTAGGCCAAAGTTTCTCTCTAGATTAGATTTAGAATAGATTCAAAATATAATCTAAACAATGAAATCACAACTACAAAATTTGGCCCTTAATGAGACACTCAACTTGTGCCCTTCATACATTGGGCATATGAACTCGAAATTTGGCAAACTAGGGATAATCAGAAAGCTTGTTCCAAACACAATACGGTATGTCCATTGGATTTTCTAAAAAGTCAAAATAATTCATTGAATTTTTTATGCAAGACCCAGCTCACATGGAAGTCACCCAGTTACTAATGAAAGGGGTCAATGTTGAAATTTTTGCAAACTGTGCTTACTTTTGATGAAATTTGAACTAATTAGAGTTGCATATTAGCTTGAACTTTGAAAAGAAGAGATGGATTCTAGGGAGGATGGAGATAATTATGAAGAAGATAAAAAGGATGGGGACAATAAAGAAGGGGGTCTAGAAGAAGGAAGGTGGTGGTGGTGAGGATGAAAAGGACGGTGAAATAATTTTCTTAGAATGGATATTAAAAGGGACAATACTATAACAAAGGAAACAACGTCCCATCCCATGAGTTTTAAATTATAATAATCATAGTGTATGATATGAAGTACTTTACTGCAAAACCTTAAGCCTTATCATATTATTTATATTCTACTTTTTTCTCCATTTGGATGAAAGAACATCTAACAAAGATTGGATTACACTCTTCAAAATCATAGAAACTCTTTCTTACATTTACTAGTTCTATTGCATTATTGTAGTTATATGATTAACGATGAGCAAAAAGTGGTCATTTGTGTATGTATTATTGATCACAATTTCAATTATTTTATGTATTGTCAATTGCATGAGTTGATTTTTCATCCTTTTATTGCAAGGAAAAGGATTTAGAGAAACCCAAATGATCCCTTAGTTGATATCGATGAAATTTTATCATCATTTTCATCTGATTAAGATTTAAGCTAATACAAAAGAATTATTTAGCATGAATCTAAGCTAGGTGGTATATCACAATATTAGGTAATTAGCAACAACTTGAATGGTGGTAGGAGTTTCTTCTTTAGTGTAGTGTATTGACATGAACTTTAAGAGAAGAGATAAGTTATAGGGAGGATACAAGCTTTCTTAATTGCTCAACTCAGGGTATTTTTAGGGGCAAAATTTCTCCAATTGGCTATTTTTTGGCCATTTTCTAAAAACAAATATTCATCAATTTGGTTAAAAATTCGTGTATTTTTTACACAAATAAGATTAAATTGATAACATTCGCCAAAAATTTACAATTTTTAATAGCAAGTTATATGTTTTTTATTGAATATTCGTTTGCATTCTATATGTCTGATTTTTTAAACCAAAATAGTCTCCTAGAATACTATACATAGGTATAATATTTGAATCCTTAAAAAATACTTATTTTGTTTCATGGAGTAATAACACAACATATTTTTATAGAAACACGTGCATTATCCCCTATTATAATACACTTGATGTGTTGAGTGTGATGTGCTTTGATTGTAACAAATCATACAATATATGGTATTATTATTTCCTTTGAATATTCCCCTTCCTAGTTTATTTGTTTACTCTCCATGCACCCCCAGCCCCCCTTTCACCCTCATAGTGACCTTATGATTTTTCACACCAGGTTCTATTATTTTCTTCATAATTACCTTATGATTTTTCACATCGATTTATGTAGATTGTACTCTTGTCAATAATTAGTTAGAGCTCCCTGGAAGAATGACCTCGAAATTGTGTGCAAATACAACAACAACTTTATAAAATGCAAATTTCTTATCATAAATTTTATTACAATGTTATATATGTTTATAAATAATATGCTAATTCAATGCTAAACAATGTAGGATACACGTGGTCATTTTATGTGACACAAAATCGACACAATACAACTTGACTACATCACAAAGGCAAAGTAATATATTTTATATTTTTTTGAATGCCATTACTACAACACAAATACGATGCAAAGTCAATGCAAACACATGTCGTAAAAGGCCAATGCGTGCCAACGAAAAAAATAAACTGAAAAGTTTAAAGGCTATAGCTAACTTCTGATAAGGGTGGTGATGACTTAGCTACCCACTCGACGTTATCTCTATATAAACTGAAAGGTTGTGAATAATTGAGAATGACAACCAAGATTTTCAAATTGCTTAGCCCTCTACAACCAACGATTATCAATGTTTTAGGAAGAGGGGATTTTGCTATTAGCTGCTCAATTATGTGACTCATGTTAACAAAAGATAGATACAAGGTTATCGGGTATTTAAACCAAAGAAATGAGTGGGTAGTTTTTTAAATTTTAAGGTGTGGAAACTATGCCTATAGGCGTTATCTCTTAGATCTTTACACCAAGGTTGCAAAGTTGATATTTGGTTAGAAGACTCCATTCATGGTTGGGAAGGCTCCATTCTTCTAGTAAGGAATATGCTTGAACTGAGTTATTTGTGCAAGCATCCAACAATACTAGTTGACGAAGATGCTAAAGCCTAACTGTTATTTTAAGCTCTTAGATTTATGAATATGATACTTCTAAAAGGTATCCCATGTAAATGAAGGTATTTTGGAAATGTAGCATCATATTATAGATTGATTGGAATGTCTTTATCATTTTTTTTTCACTTATATTATAATTTATGTATTGCTACCATTTTTTCCACCAAAGTTCGAAATTATCTTTATGTTTATAAGTCTGGAATCTTAATGAATACTACATTATTTGAGATTAAACAATGATGTTGGTTGTAAAAGGTTTTTCATTTTATTCAGAATCTTTAGTATACTAGCATACCCTCTAAAAGGGCGAATGGGAATGTCTTAAATCAAGGAAGGTTTTCACATTAATGTTGTTAATGATCTAACCATAAAAATATTGCAATTAGAATTATCTTATTTGAGAAATGAATCACTATTTTGATGATGAACTTTTACCATGATTTGAAGCATGTAAATTTTGAAAAAAAGCATGTGCATGTTGAAAAAATACATGTATATTCTAACATATTTAAGGACACAAGACATTTTAGAAATAAGGTTATATTTATGTATAAATATTTAAAAATTACACTTGATATTGATATATAAAAAAACATAAATCTTTAACATAACATTGACGAAAATAGTACACTAAGTTTAAGACCTTCGCACTATATTGTATTTATATTTATATGTGGAAGATATTTAAAAATTAGGAGGTGTTGATTAATTATTAAAATGCTTACACATATACATATAATTCATGTTAATTACACAATTATAAATTCTCAACTTTCTCTAGGCAAGATCTGAATCTTTCATACAGGAAAACAATAGTAGGGAAAAACAATTTACATGGTATCATTAACACACATGAATCAAGGACCAATAAAGGGCGAGTCTGTGTGTAAATAAATTAGGATAGTGAAGCTGACATATCAACGACGTTTGTTCTTGCTTCCAAGAAAAAGAGATATGTATAATAAAATTCGAAACAAGACTCCTAAGGTAACGTAACGTAACATATAGGCAATTCCATTTATTGAGCTGAGTGACATCCTAAGATTGCAACATGTCGATATTATTGGTGGTGTGGCTAAAAAATTATTAGCATACACATCGATAGTATAAAATGATTATTGATAAAAAAATATATATATTCTTAAACACCGATTAAGCAACGTTTAATCAATGTGAAGTTTATTTATATAAAAAAAAAAATGTGTATATGGAAACATGATGTCACTTGAGACACATTTTGAACGCCAATTAAAAAACAATATGTGCCTAATGTGAATGTGAGTGAAGCAACATTTCAAAAGGGCTAAAAAAAATTAAATTTCCCATTAAAAAGTTTTTTTAAACAAACTTTGGTTTAATATTTATAAAGTTTCACAAAGTTTAAAAGAATTATATATTAAATATAATAATTTTAAATTAATTTTAAAAAATGATAATGCTTGTTTCTTATTTATTGAATGTATATATGTAACCAAATAACCCTAATTTGTAGATATAATATTTTTATTTTTTTTAAATAAAAAATTTCAACCTCACAATGACAAAGACAACTCATACAAATGGTATGTTGAAAGTATACACAACATGACTATGGTTAAAAGATAATTAAAATTAAAAAATTAAATAAAACCCAAAAATATCACTGGTAAGAATGTGTTTCTATTGAGGCAGCATTCATTTCCCTCGATAGATGGAATTTTCATCTAAAATATCTAACATAAAGTGTGAATGTGAGCTCTGTTATGGCTTAATCTTTTGTTAAGCTTCAATTTATTTTAAATTTATTAACATGTTTGAAATGTTTCTCCATATATATTTAATAGTATAATGTTATTCTCGTTAAGATGTAAACTATCGAATAAAATTACTTCAAAATTTAATAATGTACATTTCAACAATAATAACATTAAATGCTTTAATTGTTTAAATGCATAATGTTTATAAAATTATTATAACTTAAATGGGCAAAAACACTCATGTTTATTGTTGATGATAATTTTACGAAGTGCGAGTTGGATAATTTTGAAGGTTATGTTTTTTTTTTTTGTTTGTTAATTTGTGCAGGACCTGCGATTAACCTGTGGCTTGAGAAACCGCGACTCAGGGGCATCTAAGCCGTCAAAATCACCCGGGGATCGCACCCGGCCTGAGCCACACCAACCCTTAACATGGTTGGATTTTTTTGTCCCCGCAGGTTTCGAACCGGTGACTTTAACAACACGGAGTGGCTTAACAACACACTCCGCCACCAACTGTCCTACACCTCGGGGACATTTTGAAGGTTATGTTGATTGGTAAGAGGAAAATTAATTGTAACAAGTGTTGTGTGGCAACTTAGTCTCTGTCGGGTTGAATTGAGAATAAATGCACAAGGATGGAAAAAAGTTGYGGAGGCAGATGGAAACTATAGCGAAGATGTGACAAGCGGCATGAAGCACAGGTGGTATCCATGTAGTAAATGACATGTGGCTTCTAGATTCTTATTTATTTTTTGAAAGTATATATTCTATTTTGCTTTGTTGAATTTTTTTTTCTATTTTGTCTCTATATGTGACAGGACAAAAAAAAATTATATTCAAATTAAATAAATACAATTTCTTGACATTCAGCATAGTGGAAGATAAAAATTTATGACGACATAAATATAAAAGGAGATAAAAAACAGTTTAATTTGAAATATATCAAAAAAGTTACATATTCCTGGAAATTTAAATGCATTTGACATATACACTGGGATTGGGGCTCCCGCGGACCATAAACATAGTGGAAGATAAAAATTTATGAGGACATAAATATAAAAGGAGATGAAAAACAGTTTTGTTTGAAATATATCAAAAAATAATATTGTTTGTTACATATTCCTGGAAATTTATATGTGTTTGTCATATAGACTGGGATTGGGGCTCCCGTGGACCATAAGAGAAATATATATAAGAAATAGGATTGTAGAAAGAAGAAGTGGGCGACGGTAGAGTGTAATACCTGAAAAGAATAAATTGAAAGGTATCAGTATTTGGCTAGACATTTCTATTTAAAAAAGTGGAATAATTGGGTTAATAAACAAAGAAGGATGTGATCGGTATAGACTTACAGTGATGGTACATATGACCCCTTTTGTTATTTACTTGTTGATGCATTTTCATTGATGTCGTTGACGACTACTGGAATCGTGGCAACTGCATGTTGCCTTTCGTCGGTGACCTGCTTCAATTCTCTTTCGAGCCATTCTTCAATGTAGCTTCTCATTGGGGCGACATTGATCTCATTCCAAATTTTTATGTTGAAAAGTTCATTTTCTAATTCCATGAAGTCGATAGAAAGATTACGCAGAGCCTGATCAATTTCCTCATTCTGTACCGAATAGTCGACTAGCCAGTTGTCAACGTCATCTTGACCATATTCAAGGATGTTGTAAAATTTTTCCAAAGACAACGCCTTAAAAATATCAACATGTTTATCGAAGGCTTGCTTAGTTAAGGGCAAGGAGTTGACGATTAAGTTGGGGTCTTGAAAGTCGTTGATCCTTCAAGCTAAGTTTATTCTAGTCATCTTTGTGAATAATTTTGCTTTCTTTGATATAGTTTATTCTAGTCAACTTTGTGAATAATTTTGCTTTCTTTGATATGGCTTGTTCACATGATTGGACAATGAGATGCAGGTTCTTCACTTTTTCTTTCCAGCATGCATTTAATTGACTGATCCGGTTTTTGGATGGAAGATATTGTTGTCTTCTTCTCGTTTATGTCATGTTGTTGACAATGGTGCCAAAAGGAAGGACCCTGTCTAAATAGAAATGTTCTTCATCTTTTAAATCTGCCTGCAAATGTTCGAGCAAATTATGCTCCCTCGTTCCAAGGGAAGTCATGGTTTGTGATGTTTCCCACGCCTCAGTAACCAATTCCATTATTTTCTTGATATTATTCTCCACATATCTTCTACACGATGTGAGGAGGCTGGAGGATCCTTTTAACTTGGTTGCATGGGTGGCAGGCATGGCTATTGCCAAAGGATTGGCAAACAATGACATAAGAATCAATGCTTCTTCAAATTCCTTGACCCAGTCCTTCAGTCTGGCATTCTCGGCCTCAATGTCTCCAATGGAATCATCAAGAGCATTTGCGGTTGCTATGTGAAGTCGACATATTTGGGACAGCTGCATTTTCGCAAGGTTAACCTCTGAACGAGATTTTCCTTTCTTATTTTTTACATCTTTTTTTCAATAATTAATTTTTTGGACTGGCTATAAAAAACAATGCTCTGGAACACGAAGGATTCATCTTCGTCAAAATTTTCAGTATCATATATGTCCATTGGATGACTATGTTGGATCGTGTCTCTGGGCTGATCAAGGTGGTGGAATACGCTATCCAGATCAAGCTCAAGTTCCATGTTCTCACTCTCAATTTCGGGCTCTTCTGCCTGTCCCGCAATTTTTTTTCTCTTCTTGTCCACTGGAAGCTTGTGAGAACTATCAATTTTAGGGCAAGGAGGGTCATTATTTCCTCCTTCGTTTGAAGAATTCTTAGTTGTTTTATTGTTGTGGTGGGCCTTTGGAGCAATGCTTCGCGATGTCGTACTTTTGGGTGTGTTATCCACCGATTGAACACTCTTCTCACCGGGGCCTTTTCCATGTTGCTTGTACAATTCAGTGGTGCTTTGCAGTATGTCTAGGTCGTCGGCATCAGAAACAAGAGCATTTTCATCAGTGTCTCTGTTTTCGGTCAGGTTTTTTTTGAAAAAAAAATTGTTGAAGCCAAGTGTTTGTAAATGTTGTAAAAAAAATTTATTAGGGTCGAACCCTCTTAGGATTTCAGCATATATTAGGTTCAAGTTGCTAAAATGGGCTGCGAATTCGTCAATTTTGTTGACGTTCCTCAACACGAAGTCCCCGACTTTCCAAGGCAGAGGAATGAACTGTTTTTTTCTCTTCTCTTGGAATAGATGCAACCAGTAGTTGTATTGTCTTTCTACTTCTATAACAAACATTATGTCTGTAATGTGACATGGAAGGAGAGCATGTTTTTCCCTGGAGCCAAAAATCCTTTTCACAGTGTAATTATCCATATGTTCAAGTTCCCCCTTCTTGTCCAAAAACCTGGTTGCCTAGTCAGATATGCAGAGAGCATCTTCTCCTAACAACAAAACTTTGAAAACAGACACAAAGCCATTAAAAACCTCATAAAAACAATGGGAGGCCTTGTGCTTCCACAAGGTCTGGTACCAGAACATTACTGGGTCAAATTCCCAGTTGACCTTCTTGGACAGAGACAGTTTTGGAAACTGGCAGCAATGTGCTATCGCAAAAACTAAGTAGGATGACATATAAAATTTCTTCTCCTTTTTGAAGCTTGAAAATTGGGAACAAATTTCATGGGAAATTAGCTTGCCCCAATAAAAAATGGCTTGTTCCTTGACTATGAAATACAAAATATAAAGAGCCATCCGAGAAATAGTTGATGTGGACTCATGTCTCGTTATTCTTGTAAACAACCAGGCAATTTCCCGAAATGGATTTCTAAATGAACTAACCTGCAAGTTTGTGATATCTTCAGAAACTACCATCGAGTCTTCCAAGAACTCGGGCAAAAGGTCCAACTCGTTATTATGATTTCTTAGGAACTACTTGGAATCTTCTCCTTTGAATGTCAATGTTGGCTCCGACAATCTTAACATCTGGCGGAAAACCTGAGGTAACAAAGAAAGAGAAGAGTGGTCCTGTAGTGGAATAATTATTTGGTCTGAAATAAATTTATCGATGCACAAAGAGACTAGCTCCTTACAGTCAAAAACTTCAGGGACACAGTCTACACACGAGCAATCCCAGAGGTCCAAATTACTTCGTTCTGGGCAGTAGGGGATGAGTAATAAGAATATTCCCTGGACCACTGGAAGTTCTGGTCCTCACACCCGAAGATGTTCATTGTATCTCCACGGAAATTGTTGTCGAGTTGATGCCATAGGTTTATGAGAACATTTGTTTGCTCCAAACGATGGTTTAAATGAACAGTTGGAGGTGATAATATAACTCTCCACAAATGTTGGTTCAATTCTTATGAATGGGAAAACTCCTTGAGCCTTTCGCTCATTAATGAAAATCTCTATGGGTGTTGCATGATGAGTTGTTAGCAGTAAAGCTTACTTATTGCATATTTAGAAGTGCGAAGGTGGCGGGTACAACGAAGAGCAATTAAGGATTGGAGGTTTCGTGAACGTGCCAACCCGACGACGTGCGAACGACATTTCATGATTTTGAAATCAACACTCGAAAGGGATAATATAACCCTCCGCAAATCTTGGTTTAATGCGTATTAATAGGAGATCTCCTCGAGCCTTTCGCTCATCAATGACAATCTATACAGTTCCTGCACAATTAAATGTTAGAATTAAAGGTCACTAATTGCATATTTAGAAACAAGATATATATATAAACATTTTTTTATTATAGACAACTGTGAAGGTCACAGAGATAGGGAAGAGCAACGAAGGAATGGCAAGGTCTGAAAAGCGGTCGGACGGGATTCAAAATAGGGTTACAGGGGATACTTAGGAGAGGTGAGTGTCTGACGGTCAAATTTTATGTATCAGAATTTTTTACTACAAAACGTGTAAAACAGAAGAGAGCATGATGGGGCAGTTCAACGGTCAGTTTGTATATTTGCGGAATTCCGGGAAAGTGGCTAAGTATGGAATAGGGAAACAGTCGGTCAGACTCGTTTTCGTAATTGAGGATTGAATATTTCATGAACAGACCAACCCGAAGACATGCAAATGACATTCCATGATGTTTGAAATTAACACTCGGAAGGGATAATATAACCATCCAAAAATTTTGGTTTTATGTGTATTTATGGGAGATCTCCTCAAATCCTGGTTTAGCATTAACGCTTGCTAATTGCATACTTAGAAATAAGATCTTATATATACTTGATAATTGCTAATTGCAAAGGGCATGGGCACATGAAACAACGATTAGGAATTGGATATTTCTTGAACTCAATGATCCGCGAAAGAAATTGGAAAAAATGGCGAAGTATGGAAAGCGGACAGACTGACTTCAAAATGGGGTGACAATAGTTCCACAAGAGACGTGAGGACCCGACGGTCAAATTGTATGTCTCAAAAGTTTTCAGTGCAAAATGTGTACCACGGAAGAGGGCGTGATAGGTAGACTATAATACGGAAGACAATATGATGTGAATCTGGTTGTAAATTTGTATATCACGGAAGTCATGGTACTGTTTACAGGTCACGAAACAATAGAAGTGCAATCTAGAGCCCGCCTACCCGGGAATCCACGGTCGAAGAAGTCGTTGGGTATGGAATGGGGATGTGGTCGGTCGGAGTCATGATATAAAAGAACGAGTGCAAATGTGAGCCCACAAGTCCACCAACCCGTGTAGCTAGACATTTTGGGAAAAACAACTAAGTGACGAGAAAGATAAAGTACGTGGAAAAGAGAAACGAGAATTTTGTTAAGTATAGAAGACAGAAAAGAAAGGCTAATATATCCACATTTGTAATATATACTCCATTTCCTGGAAAGATCTTTTTTGCATGTTTCTGGAGAATTTATATACTTATTGCATATACTTGGAAAGAAGTGCGAAGGTGGCGGGCACAGAAAACAACGACTAGGAATTGGAAATTATCTGAACCCACCAACCCGACGATCCGCGAAAGAGATAGCAAAAAATGGTCATGGAAAGCAGTTGGACGGGCTTCAAAGTAGGCTGACAAGGGTTCCCGAGGAGAGGGTCAAATTGTATTGATCGAAACTTTTGAGTGCATACTGTGTAACACAGAAGAGGGGCTGATGTAGGAGTCTGGAATTCAATTTGTATATCGCGGAAGCCGGGGGGTTGTTTGCAGGTCAAATTGTATTGATCATAACTTTTGAGTGCATACTGTGTAACACGGAAGAGGGGCTGATGTAGGAGTCTAGAAGTCAATTTGTATATCGCGGAAGCTGGGGGGGCTGTTTGCAGGTCAAGGAACACTGGAAGTGCACTCCGCTTGTCCGGGAATCCGCAAGCGAAAAATTCGGGTAAGTATGGAATTGGAGGCGCGAAAGAGATTCCAAGAAATGGAGAAATATGGAAAGTGGATGCAGGGGCTTCAAAATGGGGTGACAGTAGTTCCCCAGGAGACGTGAGGACTCGAAGGTCAAATTGCAGGTCTCAGAAATTTCATGTGCAAACTGTGTATCATGGAAGAGGTTATGATGTGGGAGTGTGGCTTTAAATTTGTATATCGTGGAGGTCTGGGTGCTATTTGTAGGCCACAGAACAATGGAAGTGCCATATAGAGCCCGCCTGCCTGGGAATCCACGATCTGAAAAGTGCTTAGGCATCGAATGGCTAGTGGTTGGTCAAAGTCGCAATATAAAATCACGAGCGCAAATGTGAACCCGTGAGTTGGCCAACGCGCGCATTGAGACATTTTCAAAAAAACGACTAAGTAACGAGAAAGAGAGAGTAGAGGGGAAAAAGAAACGACAATTTGGTCAAGTATAAAAGAGGGAAAAGAAGGTCCAATATATTCAAATCTGCAATAGATATTCCATTTCTTGGCAAGATCTTTTATGTATGTTGTTGGAGAAGTTGTATACATATTGCATATACTTGGAAATAAATCTGAAGGTAGCGGGCACAGAAAACAACAACAAGAAATTTGAAATTTCTTGAACCCGCGAACTTGACGATCTGGGAAAGAGATATCAAGAAATGGTCAAGTGTGGAAAGTGGTCGGATGGGCTTCAAAATAGGGTGACCGGTTCCCGAGGAGACGTAAGGCCTTGACTGTCAAATTGTATATATCGGAACATTTTAGTGCAAAATCTGTAACATGGAAGAGGGGATGTTGTGGGAGTCCACAAGTAAATATGCATATCGCAGAAGTCGGAGTGTTGTTTGCGGGTCACAGAACAATGGAAAGTGCAATTTAGACAAATGGGAAGCGCTCGGTCAGAACACGTGAATCCGCCAACCTGCATAGCAAGACATTTTCGAAAAAAACGACTAAGTAACCAGAAAGAGAAACTACATTGGATAAAAGAGTGGGAAAATAGAAAGGCGGAGGGCAATTTTCGTAAGCGGGAATTGGTTTCAAACAAGCCCCATTGTTGCAAGACCATCATTTTCTAGTAATTGTCAGCAAATGCTTTGTTGAATATTAGATTTTATTGCAACTTGTGGGAGTAAGTGTGTTCTTGATACATTCTTCCATGACTGTAACATATTAACTTAAGTATTAAACTTCTTGCATTATGGGTTGTTAGCATTAAAGCTTAATAATTGCATGTCTAGAAACAATAATGACGATCTTGCTGCAACATTGTGATTTGGTATTGCTATGTTCTATCTGCATTACGAATAGAATTGAACGTTGGTTTGAAACTGTCTGAAATTCATTTTTTGTTTCCATAAAATCCTGATGGATCGACACAGTGCATTGTCATATAATTGTTAGATGATCCATTTTAGAAAAAATTACCTAAGAAAATACAATATCGAAGAACTACGAAACTATCGAACCATGCCAATGAGAAGAGGTGTTAAATCCAGAAAAGAAGCAACAACCAAGACTCCAAGGCAATTTTTTTAATAGTAAATCCATTAAAAAAAAAAGAATACTGGGCATTGTATATCTATCCTTAGAAATTGGACCGAGTTCATTGGGACAAAACATTGAACATAGTTTCCATAAACACAAGCACATGATCTGCAACATGCAGGAGTCATCGAGATGCTCTTCAACATGCATACAAAATTGATTACCATGGTTTTTTTTTAGGAAATCCCTACAGTCTTCTCTTTGGTGGATCAATGTTCAGTGCCCCGATCTCAATATTTTGCAGAAGACCTGAGCCGACAAAGAAATAGGAGAGCAGGTCCGCAGTGGAATAAATCCTTGGCTTGAAGCATATGAACAATAATCTATGGTAAAATTCATAGTTCTCACAATCTTCTTGTGAGGAAGAAGACAAAAAACGTTGCAGGGAAAACATAATATCCCTTAACTGAAAGTTAGGACACACCAAGAAACCACCTCCTCACAATCGAAAAATTAAGGGACACAGGTTTTACATGCAATTCCAGAGGCCCAAATTAGTCCATTATGGGCGGAAGGAGATGACTAGTAGGAATATGCCTTGCACCAATGGGAGTTCTGGTCCTCATTCCCTAAGATGTTAATTGTATATCCAGAGAATAGGACAGTGGTCCCGCAATTGAATAGGTTTTTGGCTTGAAATATATCTCTGGGAGAATCAACAGATCATTTCCTTACAGTGAAAGACTTCTGCCCAGAACGAACTAATTTGGACCTCTGGAATTCCTACTTTCGAGCTGCAAAGTGGCTTTTGCGTT
This sequence comes from Picea mariana, assembly GCA_032191745.1. Taxonomy (NCBI): domain Eukaryota; kingdom Viridiplantae; phylum Streptophyta; class Pinopsida; order Pinales; family Pinaceae; genus Picea; species Picea mariana. Next base: position 91,793 of record JASDQU010106570.1, on the reverse strand, counting down.
CAGCGTCAGTTTCTTTTCTGAAACTCCTTATTTTGGTGTTGTCAGGACTGCCATCGTCGAGCTGAGAAGTGTTGATCATTATGGTTGATTTCAATTTGGGCACAGGAGTGGGAACATTCTCTGAATTTCCATCATCCATTGTCGTATCATCGCCCATCACATCATCTTCTTCCGGCTCGAAATCCATCGCATCAACCTCTGCGCCAGCCATCAATGCAAGTGGGCAGGTTGTCTGAGGATGTAGGGTTGCCTTGGAATTCTTTGGCTTGAAATATATCTCTCGGTGCACCAAGGGACCATCTCCTTTTTTTCTCCTGGGCAGAGGGAGATGAGTAGTAAGAATATGCCCTGGAATACTAGAACCTCTGGCGATCATGCTCGAAGGTGTTTACTGTATCTAGATAGAACTGTTGTGGAATTGCTGTCATAAGTTAATGAGAATTTCCGTTTTCTCCAGACGATGTTTGAAATGAAAATTGGGGAGGGATAATATAACCCTCCGCAAATCTTGGTTTAATGCGTATCAATGGAAGATCTCCTCGAGTCTTTCGCTGATCAATGATAATTTCCAAGGTTCGTGCGTAATGAGTTGTTACCATTAAAGCTTACTAATTTCATATTTAGAAAAAAGTGTGAAGGTGGCGGTGACGACGAAGAGCGATTAAGAATTAGAGATTTCGTAAAGGCGCCAACCGGTCGACGCACGAAAGAGATTGCATCATGTTTGAAATGAATACTTGGAAAGGATAACACTCTTCTCCGCAAATCTTGGTTTAATTCGTATTAATGACAAATCTTCTCCGGCCTTCCGGACATTAATGAAAATCTTAACAGTTCCTGCACGATGAACTACTAGCATTAAAGCTTAATAATTGCATATATAGAAAGAAGTACAAAGGTAGCGGGGATGGCGAAGAGAGACTAAGCATTGTACATTTCGTCCACCCACCAACCCGTGAAATAGATTCCAAGAAATGCCCAAGTATGGAAAGCGGTTGGGCGGGTTTCAAAAATAGGGTCACAAGATATACCCAGGAGACGTGAGGGGCCAATCGTCAAATTGTATGTCACGATGACAAATTTCGGCCATCAATTTGTATATCGTGGAATTTCGGGTGTTGTTTGTACGTAGGGGAACAATGGAAGCACAATGTTGAGCAAGCAATTTGTATATTACGGAACTGCGGGTGTTGTATATAAAAGCAGGAGACATTCGGAAAAAGGACCAAGTAAACAGAAAGTGAAAACAAACGAGATAAAGGGGAATTTTTTTGCTAATTTGTAGATCGCGGAAGTCCGGGTGTTGTTTGTAGGCGGCGGAACAATGGAAACGCAATGTTGAACCCGCCTATCTGGGAACCCGCGATTCAAAAAGTTTGTTCAATATGAAACGGGGAAGCGGTCGATCAGGCTGGTGATATAAAAGTAACAATGGAAATTTGAAGACGTGAATCCGCCAACTCCCGCCGGGTGCCGTATATAAAAGCAGGAGACATTCGAAAAAAGAACCAAGTAAATAGAAAGAGAAAGCAAACGAGATAAAGGGGAATTTATTTGTTAATTTGTAGATCACGGAAGTCCGGGTGTTGTTTGCAGGCGGCGGAACAATGGAAACACAATGTTGAACCCGCCTATCCGGGAACCCGCAATTCAAAAAGTTTGTTCAATATGAAACAGGGAAGTGGTCGGTCGGGCTGGTGATATAAAAGTAACAATGGAAATCTGAAGACATGAATCCGCCAACTCCCGCACCTAGACATTTTCTGAAAAACGAGTAAGTAACCAAAAAGGGAAAGTAGAGGGCAAAAAGAAAGGGGATGCAATTTTCGGAAGCGGGAATTGGTGTAAGAAAGCCCCATTGATGGTCTTAACAGTAACTATGAAGTGAATTAAACATGTGAATAGGTTCTTTAATCAAGGAATAGATACAGCGAGCCATGCTTATAGTTTCCATGATCTATTTGTATAAGAGAAGCGTCGAAAAGCTACAAGAAAATCAATTTTGGGATGTTTAAGTAAAGTTATTGTACTGCTAGCTTCACTGCAAGTAAAACAACGATGAATTTGAATTTTAATGTCCTCTCATTGATATAATAGTTCCATTGGACTTCGCATAGTATATATTCTTTTATTTCAAATTATTCCAGGAGATTAATTTTGCTAAGTTCATCGATCAAGGAAAAGTTCTAAAAACGAGATAAAGAGGAATTTGTTTGCTAATTTATAGATCGCAGAAGTCTGGGTGATGTTTGCAGGCGACGAAACAATGGAAACGCAATGTTGAACCCACCTATCTGGGAACTTGCGATCCAAAAATTTTGTTCAATATGAAACAAGGAAGCGGTCGGTCAAGTTGGTGATATAAAAGTAAGTGGAAATCTGAAGACGTGAATCCTCCAACTCCCGCACCTAGACATTTTCTGAAAAACGAGTAAGTAACCAGAAATGGAAAGCAGAGGGAAAAAAGAAAGGGGATGGCAATTTTCGGAAGCGGGAATTGGTATAAGAAAGCCCCATTGATGGTCTTAACAGTAACTATGAAGTGTATTAAACATGTGAAGAAGTTCTTCAATCAAGGAATAGATACAACGAGCCATACTTATAGTTTTTAGGATCTGTTTGTATAAGAGAAGCATTGAAAAGCTACAAGAAAATCGATTTTGGGATGTGTAAGTAAAGTTATTGTACTGTTAGCTTCACCGCAAGTATAACAACGACGAATTTGAATTTTAATGTCCTCTCGTTGATATGATAGTTCCACTGGACTTCGCATAGTATATATTCTTTTATTTCAAATCATTCCAAGATTAATTTTGCTAAGTTCATCAATAAAGGAAAAGTGCTAAAAACGAGATAAAGGGGAATTTGTTTGCTAATTTGTAGATCACGGAAGTCCGAGTGTTGTTTGCAGGCGACGGAACAATGGAAACACAATGTTGAACCCGCATATCTGGTAACCCACCTTTTTGGGAACCCGCGATCCAAAAAGTTTGTTCAATATGAAACTGGGAAGCGGTCGGTCGGGCTGGTGATATAAAAGTAAGTGGAAATATGAAGACGTGAATCCGCCAACTTCCACACCAGTAAGTAACCAGAAAGGGAAAGCAAAGGGCAAAAAGAAAGGGGATGGCAATTTTCAGAAGCGGGAATTGGTGTAAGAAATCCCCATTGATGGTCTTAACAGTAACTATGAAGTGCATTAAACATGTGAACATGTTCTCCAATCAAGGAATAGATACAACGAGCCATGCTTATAGTTTCCAGGATCTGCTTGTATAAGAGAAGCGTCGAAAAGCTACAAGAAAATGAATTTTGGGATGTCTAAGTAAAGTTATTGTATTGTCGGCTTCACCGCAAGTATAACAACAACGAATTTGAATTTTAATGTCCTCTCATTGATATGATAGTTCCATTGGACTTCGCATAATATATATTCTTTTATTTCATATTATTCCAGGAGATTATTTTTTCTAAGTTCATCGATCAAGGAAAAGTGCTAAAATGAGACACATACTACATTTGTGTCATAGAGCATATATTAAAGGGTAAAGCATGTCCTCTATAGTCTTTAAGATCATAGAAAAACTGCGAAGATCCTGAATGTATTATTAATTTTCCAGAACGAAGCATATAACCAAGAACTAAGTAAACACCAAATGTATTGAAAGTTGAGGCAGAAAGCAACGCATGAACACAGAAGGCCTCAAGCAAGATCCCACAAGGTTCCATAGAGTAGTACACATCGACCTTTGCATCAAACAATTTGATATATAAAAAAACACATCGTGGCATTGGTTTTCTCCTACATTTGGTATATGTTCCCATGAGAAAATAACCGGGGCCATGGGATATGAACAAAATTCTGCCAAACACAAGACAACACAAAACCAACGGAGCTTCGCCATTGTACACTAGCTATAACCAAACCTAAAAATGGGGAACAAGAAAGTTGTCGATTACTATTTTACCATTAAGCAAGATCACTATGGACATTTTCTTCTGATAGTGCCATGGTCTATCACTACCAGTTTTAACAATGTCAAATTTCCAATATTATTGGAAATTCCCGATGATTCTACCCAGAGGATCAAGCTATTCGACGGTTCAAAGAATGGGCCCGAGTTATTTACAGTTGGATACTTTTTATGGGGTTTTCTCTCATGCTTCCCATTTCTGGACTGAACAATATTATGCGTGTGCAATCTCTATAGCGAGATCTAAAAATCTCAAGCTAATGTTTCAATCCATTCCAAGTCCTATTTTTTTCAATTAGGGCATCGAGAAAATGCAGATACCGTACCATAAATGTATAGTTGGAGACCAATTTTTATTTTATTCGGGCACCCAAAAAAAATGCAGAAATCCTGCCATGGCTATATAGTTGGAAAACAATTGTCCAACTTGGGCACCCAAAAAACATGCACACTCCTCCATCAAAGCCACAACCAGCCACCATTTTTATTTTATTTGCACACTGAAACAAATATGCAAAATTCTTACTGGGAGATGCAAAAAAAAATCAAAATAATAACATCGATTGCATTTGTAATTAGATTCTCCTTGTTATTTCAAGTGCACAAGAAGAGAACAAATCTCTGGAAAGAGAATTTTACAACTATAGATGTAAACTCCGAAGAACTCGAGTTCGATAAACAATCATCTGGGTGTTGAAGAAAAACTACAGACACACATGAGATATTTTCATTTCCTGTCAAAGCTTGATACTTTTTTTTTTTCCCCAGCCGATATGCAATATTGCATTGTCCTCATTTAAGGTAAATTTGCTATGTATCCGAAAGTTGCACATCATGTAGTCATTGTTTTCGTTTTTCTGTAGGTATGCTTCATATGACAATTATGCTAACCCATGAAGCACATCTTGAAACAGAGGTTGTCTAATTTACAATGCATGGTTGTGTAGCCCACGGTTCAGATGGCAGCATTGAGGCAATGTCTATATATGTATGGACATTTTTTACTGCATCGCAGACAATCAATCATATCATCACTTATGAAAGTAGAAGCAAAAGAAGGAGATTTGCATTTTTCACATATAGGCTCACAGGGGGTCGAGTACGCATTCGCTGTAACCAAAACACCTTCAACCTGGAAACGTGAGCATAACAGTTAATATATTGAACAATATAATATACAACTACACCCAAAAAATAATAAAAAAACCGCATAAATTTGGTGAAGGCTATTTGTACGAGTAAAGTGAGGATGAATCTGTAGATGTATACGCACAACAGTTGTAGAGCTAGTTAGTTTCTTGAGATCCTGTACTATGTCTGCTCGCAATTCTGTTACAAATGTTGCTTGGGTTGTGCGAAAGATCCTTTCTTTAACATCTCTTTTCTTTGTTATATTTTTGAAGAGCATAAGTGGAAATTGCCCTTTATGCAATTGTTGTTCCATTGACGAAAACAAATTTGAATAGGTATCGAACAATTGCAACTGTAACATGGAACAGTGCAATATTTGCATAACTTAACCGAGATACATGGACATGCGAAAGTAAAGGACAAAACTGGATATGGAGAACGGTACCATTGCCTTGTCGTTGTCTGACTCTCCATCGTTTATATGGATAATGTGTTGTGAGCCAAGTTTTCTCGCGAATGTAACAGTTGCACCAATGGTTCCGATTGGGTAAATGTCATTGCTCTATGCAAGTTGGTTGATAGTTGCGTCCGGGACAAAATGATATTCTGAAAAAATAGCGGGAATTTTTTCCACAATACTTGTTTCGTTGAGTGATATAATTCGATCACAATCACCACGGTCATATATTGTTTTGGGCAATATATTAAAATTTGTAATGGATATCCCATTACCTGGAAATATCTTTTCTAGACAAGTTGTGTAGGAATAGTCAGTGTGACTGTCATCAGGGCCTCCTTGTCTGTCATGTTAGCACGCATAATGGATCTAGTTTTGTTTGCCTTGTCCAAGTAGGTGCTATAGACGACCATTATGTCCCCGATGAACACTTGTCCAATTCGACGGTTGTTCAAGCCCTCTATTGGTAGTAATTTGGGTGTTACAAGTTTAGACCTGGTGACAATTTTTGAACATGAAAAGTAATGTGAATGGTAGTGTGCATTATTTTTTTCTTTTCTTTTTTTCCTGACATAAATGTACAAGTAGACACACAACTTGGATGAACTATGGAGCCATAGTTTTGCAACCAGACCTCTTAGTCTGCTGAACCTGCGCTATGTTCGACGTCTCGTTTGCACTTGTTCATACTTCTTGTGAATTGCAAAGTATGTGTTGCAGATGACATCAACATATTCACCATGCCATAGATGAATAAATAGTTGAGGTTATTTGTTTGGTAAACATACGAGGAACATAATGTATGCATCTTTACCTTTGGTCTTGTCGGTCTGCTGATGTCTGGGATGATTGACTGCTCATGGCCATGTCACTAGTCCAACTTTTTCTGATGCAAGCATGTGTAGATGAACATCAAAAGGACTAAACAAGCATATGCATTGTATATTGTCCATAATTGTTCTTAATGTCACATGTAGGGTCAAAGAAGATAAAATACAAAATATGGTGTCAAGGGATACTAAGGAAACATGAGGACCCGAGGGTCAAATTGTATGCCTCGAATTTTTTGACTAAAAAAATGTGTAACAGTAAATAGGGCGTGATGGTGGGGCATGACGGTCAATCTGTATATCGTGGAACCTCTGAAGCCAGAGGCGCAATATTGAACCCGCCAACCTGACACCCGCAATAGACAAAGTGGGTAAGTATGGAATAAGGTAGAAGCATGACCATAAATGTGAAACTGTGAGTCCGCCAACTCGCACACCAAGGAATTTTCGGAAAGACGACTAAGCAAAGCAGTCAAAAAGCAAAAGGGATAATAGAAAATGGAAAAATTAGAAATGGGGAGGGCACAAAGGCCCATTGTTGCCAAATCATCGTTTTCTAGTCCAATATTATATTCCCCCACCCGTTTTGTATGTTTAATTTACTAGCACAGTTGGTATACCTTTTCGAAGATTGTACCACAGACCCCTCTGCTGTTGCATATAAGAATTCATCTTCATGTCCAACCGATCTGTTTCTTCCAAGGTAGCAACGCCGAATATACAGTGGACATGAAGGCAAGTTAGTATGAAGAAAGACATGTAAAAGAAAGAAATACAGTTCTATTTATTTCAATGTAGCAACAAAGAGAATACGATTCACATGAGAATAAGCAAAAACATACGCAGTATATACATATAGTAAAAAAGGTGCAAAACAGTAGAACAAGTAGAACAAATACACAGACAATAAATGAAATACTAAACATTGGAATATGAAATAAGAGTACAAGTACGCACCTCTGTAACTCCTCGTCTACATTTGTGCCAAAGAGTCCATCGTCCTCTCCAGCCACTCTGTTTGTTTAAATGTAGCAATGCAGGAACAATACAATGGATATGAAGGAAGTTAGTATGCAGGTTGACATGTAATGAAGATAAGTTATTATGTAGGAAGGTACACAATATCTACATACAATAAACTAGGTGAACGCATATACAAACAATAAATGAAATACAAAACAACGAAATATGAAATAATAGTACAAGCATGTACCTTTGTATCTCCTCTTCCACTGCTGCAGTTAAGAATCCGTCGTTTTCTCCAACCATTTTGTTTGTTTGAATGTGGGAACACACAAAATACAATGAACATGAATGGAAGCTGGTATGCAGCGGAGAACAAGTAATATCTACATACAGTAAATGAGAATCAACAAATAGAATAAAAGATGGTCAGAAACATGAACCTTTGGCTTTCTCCATGCATGGTTGTAAATATATAAAGTTTTTCCCTGCCCAAAATATATTACAAGCCACAAAATATTAAGAAATTACATGGCCATAGCTAAATGATTTTGGTTTTCTGTGGCAAAGTATCAAGATATGCTTCCAGACATGGAAATATAATTTTGCAGTATCTTTGGTGTACATATCATATCTCAAGTATAAGACAAATTGTATCATGATCACACCAGTTTGTGTAGAGGATAAAGAAGTTGTATTGTGATATGGGCACATTGCACCATATATGGTTAATAAGTGTGTTTTGCACATGTTTTATTTTAACAAAAAAACAACGGATATTGCAATTGCACATGTAGTTGTCCAATTATTTGTTATGCCACTATTTTGTATCATGTCAACATTGAAGTACCAACCAAATTTTACAGTAGAATAGGCGCTAGATCTCGACTTCGCCAGACACGACAAACAACACAACCGGAGGTCCACTTGCGAGTGCAGGATCTGAACACCGCAAAGCGGCCAAAAAAAAAAAAAAAGCTCCAACTGTCGGCGCAAGACCCCAACCCTGCAAAGCCGAAGTACACAAAAGAAAACAACAAGCACCAAACTAGCAAGAAAGAATGAACAGGCGCAACTGCAGCCCCAGGGCCCCAAACTCGTAAACTTGAGCCAAACAACAACAACCAGAAACCGACAAACCAACTAACCAGTGAACAAGCAACAACCATCGAACCAGTAAACACCATATGTATCTCCAACTATTACGAAACTGCAGCCGAAGCATGGAAGGAACCAGAAACATATGACGAGCATGTTAGTAGAAATAAGCAAACATTCTTACTTGCAAACTGTAAACACTGAACAACAAAGAAGTAATAGAAAATGAAATTATGGCATGGAAACTTACTCCAAAACGATGAATGACAAAAGTGCAAGTCGAATTGTGGGTGCAACACCTAGACCCCGCAAAGTAAAAAAAAAAAAAACAGATCCAATTGCGAATGCAGGACCCCAACCTTGCAAAGTTGAACCAAACAACAACAAGCAACAACCGACGAACCAACGAAGAAGAAGAACCCACCGAACCAGTAAACAATCTATGTATCTTCAACGATGACGAAATTGCATTCCAAGCCTAGAAGAAGTATGAAACATACAATGCCTATTCAACTAGCGGTGGACAACAATATTGTCTAAATTCACTGCAACATTGTATGGAAAATTTCGAGGAAAAATGTACTCCGAGAAGCCTATTTAGGTAAACATTTAAGGCTGTCAAGCTGTCTAAGGGCCTCGTGGTATGCAAACATTTAAGTTGTCAGGCCTGTTTCATGACCTCGCGCCATGTAAACATTTACGCTGTCAGGCCTATTCAAGCACCTCAAAAAAAGTGTCAATGATCTAAACCTTCAGTATGCAAACATTTCAATACAAATACAAATGACTAATAATAATAGGACAAATACATTAATAAATAAAAAACAACGTCCATGCTTAGAACTTTCGGTTTGTAAACATTTCAGTAAAAATGTAATAAAAATTAAAAAGGAGCGTCTAAGCCCAAAACTTTGGATATCTACACATTTACAACATTGGGAACAACGAAGCTGGCAATAAGACCTCGAATATATCCTCCAATGAAACGATGACATATAAGTGTTTTTTTTTTATATATATATAAAAAAATGTTTTTACTTATATAGTATGAACAATACAGATGATGCGAAAATTTATAGTCAAAGGACATATTAATATGAAGTCTACGAATTATCGATCGCTATAGTCCCTCTGCGCCTTCGGTAGGGACTAATAACATGAAGTCATTGTGATGATGAGATTGATAAAGGGTTAATTAACATGTTAAAAAGATTATATTTTTGCAGGGGTCACATTGTATATTGATTTTTTTAGATATAAGGTCACATTGTTTTTGGTACGATGATTACAGTGTAATTGAGACAGTTCTTAGAGAGGGTGTAGAGGAAATATATGACTAAAATGGCTTGTCAAATCGACCAGGAGCTAAATTCTGCTTAGAAATTTTTGAATGGAATATCGTGATAAAGCAACAATTGAAATTGGAGGTTGAAACTTGCGAGGAGGAAGCATGATGGGTGGAATACATACTACTGATCTTGGTGGATAAAACCAGGTATCGGATCTTATAAGTCTCTCCTTTCTGATTGTACACACTAATTGCGATCAATGAACATATGGTGATCAATAAGCATCGAGTTTGAGAGCATTTACGAGTTAGGTATTGAAATTTATTGGATACCAATTTGATGAACTAACAAAGTCCATTTCATTAAAGTATTTTTTTATCATTTTAATAGTCATTATGAATGAATGTTTATAGAACCATCAAGAAAAGTGTAAGTGGGAATTAAAAAAGATAGCATGGGGTATGGTTACATGTCTATAAATAGAGGGACCGATCATTCATCTAGGATCCAACCATCCAACCAGTCATTACAAAACACTGCGACTTGTTCAATTCACACATCACCAACCAATCATTACAAAACACCGTGAACACACTGCCCATGTATCACAAGCCTTACAACTGTGAGAGACTATGGATATGAATTATAATCATCATGTTTCACGGGTAATTATGGGAAGGTTAATAGTTTCTTGGGATAGTGTCTTTGAAACCCATGCTATTCTCTCCACTTTTGAAAATAACAATGCATAGTGGCCATAACTTGGCACGTCAACAAATAATTATGTAATGGATAAAATGGTTGTCCTTAAACGCAAACACATTACTAAATGCATGAACCATGTCATTCAAATGAACCTTGTTTATCGAATAACATGTGAGAGTCTTCCATTAATGTTTTATCTGGGATGAGTTCCAATGTGAACCAAGACGCTCGATTTTCATTTCTCAACTCATCAATAAAATATGTATAGGCAAGATAAATGATGGTTGAATCTTGAATACATTCTTTCAAGGATATACACCAATGAATGAATGATCAAATTTAGCTCTCCTTACAAGATTCGTTAAAAATAAGACTGATACTAACTCTGAGAGTGTAGAGAGAGATTCATTTGCGACTAATGGTTCCTGGTGAGTTTTTCCTTATTTTTTTTCGAAAGCAAACAATGTAGCGTCAAATGCAATGCAATCTAGAATGACTAAGTAATTTTATGGTGAATCTCACATAGGGTTTTTAGGGATTATAAATGGGAAATTTTGGGTATGGCAAGGGTATTTTTCACTCATCAATGGGTAATTCTAGGCATGCCTTTCTCTGGATTATTAAATGCTTGCAGATTCGAGTAAATAGAATGATGGTCGCTGCAACCGATAGTAGGCCATCTAGTCCAATGAAGGTTTTCAGCTTGGAGCATTCTCCACGTGGTGGATTTGGAATGGTGAAGTTGTATCTGGATAGCGTTTTGTTTGGATTTGGCAATTGCTTGAGCCCAGGTTCGGGTTACAATTCAGAAGCGAGCAGGTTTTGATTAGGAGCTTTCGATCAATTTTCTATGTAGGCCACTGCCCCTTCTGGAGATGGTGATGTTGAACTTGAAGGCAAGCACCAAGAGGACTTGCACTGGATGGCATGAAATTGGATGAGGCACTACTGAGATATTACCAAAATTTGATCATATGAAACATTGCCTTTCATTACTAAGAAGATATAGTGCATTTTATAGTGTACCAAACCATGGTTGAGCACCGTAGCTGAAGAAGGCGATGGGAAGGCGGTGCACCAGTGAAGGCGGTGCAACAATGGTGATGCAAAGGCAGTGAGCTCCAAGAAGGAAGAAAGGAATTAATTGATGTCAGATTGACATATTTAGTTCTTGGTAATATCTCTCATTATTGTAAAATATGATTTAAAGAAACAAGTTGGCTTGTTGATAGCAGTGGAGGAAGGTTTGCAGGAAATCAACGAGTACTTCACGTGATAGCTAGATACAAGATGGTTTGGTTAACATGCTTTGCATGACTGACATGTTTCGAGCTATTGCTACCATTTTTTCCACCAAAGTTGGAAATTATCTTTATGTTTATAAGTCTAAAATCTTAATGAATACTACACTATTTGATAATAGAAAATAATGTTGATTAGAAAAGGTTTTTTATTTTATTCAACATATTTAGTATATTAATTAGGGTGGTGGGGAGAAGAAGGATGGTGGATAAAACAAAAAGGGAGGAGGGGATATTGAGAAGAAGGATGGTGGAGAAAACAAAAAGGGAGGGGGAGATATTGATATGATGGATGCTGATGAATCCAAAGGCGATGATAACGACACGAAGGGTAAATGTAAGAAAATTGAAGTCCATGAAGTCCAACTAGCAAGGAAGTGAAAGATTGAAATACTAATGGATTAAAATTGTGTTATGGGTAGGCCCGAACCCTTGGGGAATTGAAAGATTGTGTTTTGAGGATATGAAGGTCTTATCAATCCTACCAAAAATAATAAAACATGGAATAATTCTTTAGCATGAATCTAGGCTACATGGTATATCATAACACTAGATACTTAGTAGCAACTTAAATGGTGGTTTCTTCTTCTTCTTTAGTCTAGTGTATTAGCTTGAACTTTGAAGAGAAGAGATGGGTTACAAGGAGGATGTATGCTTTCTTAATTGCTACCATGACTCCTCACATTAAGATTTGCAGATTGCACTATTGGCAATGATTAGTTGGAACTTCTTGGAAGAAAGATGCCAAGACTGCGTGCCTAATATGACAACAATTTCATAGCATGTGGTTTTTTCTTGAATATATTATTATGACGCTAATGTGACGTTAATAAGACATTATACATTTACATTTAAGACACTATTTTGTTGCAACGTGGCACAAACATGAAGACTTCAAAACATGATGAATTTTAGCGACGCACAAAAAACACAAAAATGACAATAATACAATGCTAGTCAACACAATCACGACGGAAGATAAAAAAACAATTTTTAATATTTTTCAACATTGTGGATTTGACGCAAAATCAACATAAATACGATGCAAACATCACATCACAAAATC
>JASDQU010106570.1:43580-60674 GCA_032191745.1 Picea mariana | reverse complement strand
TGTTGGCACAAGCTTCTTTACCCTTGATTTATTATGTCCTTGCGCAAACACAGCATTCCCTTCTCCGTGATGGATGACTCCCCGCCGCTCTTTTATGGTATCAGGAACGAAGATCTGTTACGAAGGTGTTATCTGACAGAGCTTTCCGTTCTCCGCGATGGTGTTATCTGACAGATGGTGTTATCTGATGGTGTTATATGAAGTTAGGAAGATAAGCGTTTAAAATATAAAGATCAGGCATTTCAGCGCTCAAAACTGTGAGAAATTATCCAGCATTTCACACCGTCACAAAAATCGTGAGAAGTTATCCAGCATTTCATACCGTCAAAAAAATTGTGAGAAGTTATCCAGCATTTCATACCGTCAAAAAGGTTTTATCAAAAAGTTTTATTTTGCTTCATTAGGCATAACTGCTGAAAATCGTCGTCAAAATTAGGCATAACTGCTGAAAATAGTCGTCAAAATAAGTATTTTGTTTTTATGAAGATTAAGGCGATCGGTAAACCGATCGGCTGCCAAAGTCTCCAGGCCCTTTGTGACGTCTTTGGGACATGTTACTGTCTAGATTTGAACACGGATAAATGAGTTAACAAACTCACTCCCTACCCTCCCTTGGAGCTATGATCCTGTGACTAATAAGTTCTTATGTCCCCTTGTTTTACATATTGAGGTTCCTTTTTTGTTTGGAGTATTTCGTTGGATTACAGTTTTTTTGCCCTTCACTATCCTGCTTTGGGTTTTAAACAGGCCGTAAGTAATTTTAACTTAATGCGACCATTTTCAGTTATTTTCGGATCAGTATAGTTATATTTGAAGTATCTGGCATTTCAAACCGAAGATAGCTCTTCGGTTTTTTCAAGAAACGTGATTTTTGGCGCTTGTGAAAAATTAAAGCTTGGTTTTAAAGCATCTGTGTAAGTTCAGGCATTTATTGTGTTAACTTGTGCCTGTTAATTTTGAGATTTTTTGCTTGGAATGTAGGGTTATTTCCAGTGAATATCCAAAATTTACTGTACTAAGCGTCTTTTGATGATGTATAGGCATTCCAGCCGTGAGATATCTGTTCGTTTTGCAGACATAAATATAACGTTTGAAGGTCAATGAATATAAGTATACCAAATGCGTTTATTCTAATAAAAATTCAACACTTCTTGCTGTTTATGACTCGATAATTATGCAGATCAATAAATCAGTGCATGAGATATGAATGCCTCGCAAACCAGTAGATCTGTCAGACAGTCCCTATACAGTTATTAAGTGATTCCTTTGTTCTGTCTTTTATGATAATATTCCCTAGTAAGTAGGAGTTTCCCAAGTGCATTATTCTTTTGCATGTTGTTTGTCTCGACTCTCCAGAGTACCTGTTAGGGTTTAATGTTTTAACATTTTGAGACTACTGTACTTTTAACACCACTCACGGTTTTGTCTTGTTAATCCATGCATGATGATGTTTGATTCACTATAAAGGGAGGAGTAATTTACCGATTTCCTGATGCTCTTAAAGGTTCTGGCGTTCAGTACATGTAGCTTGACTTGTCAAACGTTATTGCAGGACAAAATACTCTGGCGGTAAGAAATCTATCTTATATAAGTGAAATTGTAGGGCTTGCTTAGCGATTGCAGGAAACTTGACTTTTAAATCAAGAAGCAAGATCTGCACTGTATTCCCATCTGTGTGATTAAAACTAAGGGATCGATCTGTCTAAATTACATCCTTTTATTCCAAGCTGCAGTATAAGTACGTCAAAATCTTGGAGATGTCTGAGTTTCAGTGCATGGCTACTTCAGTTAAGCCTTCCTCTATTTTCTTTCAGTCTGCCCAGCCTTGTTTTGGTGTCAAACGGCCTTTCATACCAACAAGGATATGGAACAGTAGATCAACCTTTCCGTTTTCTGTTAGGAAAAAACAGAACAGAGAACATAGTTTCGTTCTCAGACATCTAAAGATTAAAGCATTGGATGCTGCCCAGCCATTTGATTATGAATTCAAGAAAAGTGAAGTTTTGGAGAAGAACAGTCTGTTAAAGATAGGTATAGTTGGATTTGGTAATTTTGGTCAGTTTCTTGCAAAAACCCTTGTAAAGCAAGGCCATACAGTATTGGCTCATTCTCGAACAGATCACGGGGAGGTTGCTCGAAAGATAGGAGTTTCTTTCTTCAAGGATGCAGATGATTTTTGTGAAGAACATCCTGAGGTTATATTGCTATGCTCATCTATTATAGCAACAGAGTCTGTGCTGAGGTCATTTCCAACTCAAAGACTGAAGAGAAACACATTATTTGCTGATGTCCTTTCTGTCAAAGAGTTTCCACGCAATCTATTTTCACAGTTATTGCCTCCAGAATTTGATATATTGTGCACCCATCCTATGTTTGGGCCTGAAAGCGGGAAAGCTGGGTGGAGTGGCCTTCCTTTTGTTTATGAAAAGGTTAGGGTTGGCAAAGGAGCAAGAGCAGAACGTTGTTATAGGTTTTTGAATATATTTGCACAAGAAGGTTGCAGGATGGTTGAGATGTCATGTACTGAACATGATCGCCATGCTGCTGAAAGTCAATTTATTACGCATACTGTTGGCAGGATGTTAGCAAAGTTGAACTTGGAATCTACTCCAATTAATACTAAAGGTTATGAAACATTGCTCAGAATTGTTGACAACACTTGTGGAGACAGTTTTGATCTTTATTATGGTTTATTTATGTACAATAACAATGCAACAGAGCAGTTGGAGAGGTTGGAGATGGCTTTTGATGCTCTGAAAAAACAGCTTATAGGACAGTTACACCAGATACTTAGAAAACAGTTATTTGAAGGAAGTAGCTCAGCAGAATCTTCTCAGCAAATTTCAGCATTAACTGACACGCAAAATTCTCACCCTTCAGGCAACTCTTCTGGCAAGCAGAAAATAAAGGAGCTATCTGATGTCGTTAAGGAAGTTAAGTAGTATTTACTAATTTCTTTCTAGCCTGTCCCAGTTGAGATAGTTTTGAATGTACAGCAGTTTTAGAGCTTTCTTTGGCATATGTTCTCTATATACATATTTATTTCAGTCCCATTGCAGGTCCCCTGTAGTTGAATAGCAGGTTTAACCTTTTTCACCATTCCATTCTTTTTGTCATGTGTGTCTTAGAAAAGGAATAGGTGATTGATGTTTAGGAGTCTTCTTTACAGTCTTTCAGACAGCTCTGTAGGAGAACATTTGCCTATTATTCATTTGAATATTATTTATTCATTGTTAATGGCTTAGTGTTCTGTTTGGGTTTTGTAATACAGAGAATGCAGTATCAATAATTTTAGCAGGGCTGTAGTAGTATTCGATTTATTCTTTTCTTTTATGCGGAATACATTAGTAGTCTAATGGTTTTAGCATTGTTCCAGAGTTAATAGACCATTCTTGTGCAAGTTGCAACCTTACAAGTAAGCTTGAAATTTGCCGATGAGTGTAAGTACTAGATTGTTTTCAATGCAAAACACATAACCAGAGGCTTTGGTCTCTTTGATCCGACAGTTGGTGCATTGGCTTTGATTTCTTTGATTCCACAGCTGGGCAATTGGACATATTTTGTAGCTTGGTCTAACTTCTTCAAATATAAAGTTATGGTCCCATAGTAAATGAACATCTCTTTGACCTGTAGTATAACTATCTGGACAAATGAACATATGCATCATGGTGGCGAGTTAAGTATAAAATTTAGTATTTTAGTAACTCTCGTCGTTTGGCTTAATTTATTATGAATTGTTAACAATGACATTCAATTCTATAGTTACTCCCTTTAAATATGGGAAGTCAAAGACCACTCAAAGGTTTGACATAGAAGAAAATGTACTTTGTTGAACATCAGTATTAGCTTAAGCATGTGACTGTATCTGGAAGTAATGAACGCAGAAATTTAGTTCTTTGGTGAGTTTGTAACTTTATCCACATCAAAAATTCATCAGAACTTCATTCATTCATGCTGCAGGTATCTCTGCCTTACCGTTTTAAGGGATGGAAGATGTGAATGAATTAAATCTCTTCTCCTGGATGCTGATGGGTAAGATGTGAATGACTTAAATCTATTCTCCTTGATGCTGAAGGGTAAAACGAATGCAGTGACACAATTAAAGTGTTTTTTTTTGGGATGAAATAACAAGTTTATGTAGAACAGATTAACCTGTCTGTTGGTCTCAAAGATAATCAAATATCTGTTGAGCTAACTTCACACACTCAGTAATTGAATGCTTGGTGAGACACATACACAATGCATCATTCTTCTGAAGTAATCTTCCTCCACAAGTTAAGGGTCTTTTTGCACCTCTTGACAGATGAAATTCTGTATTAGAGTCTGGCTCTTTTGCACTGTGCTCAGTGAGTCAACCCAATTTTGGTTAAATCCGGCACATTTTATACTTTGTTAAAGCACCTCGTGAGGTACATTAAGAAAGTCATTCTTTCTCTAATTTATTTTGATGTAGCTATTTTTAATGCAATTTAGTTGAACAGGTCTCTGAGAAATGACCCAAATAATCTGATGAAGTAGCTTGAGCTAGTTTCTTTCGATCTATGCGATCGAAGTATTTCGGGCATATATCTATGAAAAGATTAAGGTCTTCACCTAAAGATGAAATGTACAGTTATATTTTTCTAACTGTCATAATAAAATGTGTTTTAAGAACACTGTAATACATTTTGCACCTACAAAAGAGGATAAGATGGCAAGTCTCACTTCATGAGTTGAATTGATGTCCTACTTGTAGGTGCTATACAACTCTCGATGATTATAGAGGCTAACAGTTTTTTTGAAGGGACTTTCACTTACCACTTTGTGGCCAACTGTGCTGTAATTGTCTTACAACATTTAACAAAGAGACCACTTATCATATAACTCCTTCCAATTGACACCGAGGTGGAAAACTGATGGTGCTAGGGGCTCTGTCCATTGCCTGTGCCTGGCTGTCTTACGTGGCCATGACAACCCTTGCTCTTTCCGGAGGCTAAACACACCACACTCTTGGGGAATGGAACCTGGTGGGGTGAATATTGATTTGAGTGCAGTCATGGGTATTTGGTGCACAACATTAGGTGCACTAGAAAGCACCCATCCTATGCACTGGCCTCCACCAACTAGGCCGCACTTGTTCCCTAATTCCTTTGACAAGGTCCAAGGGGCAATGCCATGGGTGGCCTCTACTTGCCACTAGCAGGCAAGGTTGAGGGGCAACACCTCCTGATTGGTTTCACTGTTCAGGGCAGTGCCCTGAAACCTCTACAACATTTGGCATAGACAACACAATGCATGCCAAGTTCCAATGCTTGTGCACACATGCCTTAATTCCATGTGCAGGTCTACAACGAGGATTGTTATAGAAGCACAACGACGTGCCGAAAATCAAGAGGACATGTTGTGATACCATTGACAATTACAGACCTAAATTACTTTCAATGTTTGAAATTTATCCATATGTATGATATGTATGATATGAACATAAAGTGAAGAACATAGAATAGTTAGTCATTTTTTCTCTCGCCTTCAATGTTTGAAATTTATCCGTATGTATGATATGAACATAAAGCAAAGAACATAGAATAGTTAGTCATTTTTTCTCTCTTGCTTTTCATCACAAATCATTGTACATAACATTTACACATTGATACAAACATTGTGACGCTCTGATTTGCTTGCTCTGTGTGCATCTTAGTCATTCTTTACTTTAATTTTTGTTTGTGTTTTTGCACTCTTAATCTAATCAATTCAATTGTTTTAAGTTGTCCTCCAATTTACCACCTAAAATTGGATCATTGATATTGGACCCACACACTACAAGCAATGGAGTTAGCTTGATCATCTGTTCCACCTCTTTATGCTCATTAACACTTGTTTTGAATATCGTCGCTTGAATCTTCAACAATCGTTTTTTCACTGATTATTCACCTACCAGAACCTGAAACACTGTCAACTGCATTAGGAAACACCATCACAATATTTTTGATGGAGCAACTTCTTAAGGATGTCCAAAACAAACAAAAGATATGATGGACGAGTTCTTGAAAATTCTAAAGAAGATCACATGTGTAAACAACTTCTCAAAGAGTGGTTCCATAGTGCCCCTCGGTGGCATTGTGTCCATATGAGCCTTGACATCCCCAAACTTGAGGGGAAGGTTGATGAGAATGTAGTGATGTACATGGATTTGTCAGCTGATATCATAATACACTTCGTGACAACAATAAAATCACCATTACCACCTTAGAGATGTCCTCAATGATTCATTACTGCAGGGGAACCTCAATGAACAACACTTCATAGGCAAAAACAGCCCATTGATACATGTGAAGATCTTGTTGCGGTAGTGAAAGAAGCTTTCTATTCTCCTAAGCAAAGGGAACAACTATACAACGATGGCAACAATTACGCCAAGATAGAGGCTCTACATTGTAGGGGTACGCATACCTAATCCTTCAAAGCAAGGGGAACAACTATACAACGATGGCAACAATTACCCTAGGTACGTACGTTGGGTACTGGTATGTGTACTTGTTACCCAGTTCAGGATTGGGTATGCATATTTACTACCTGGTTCAGGATTGGGTACACATGTCGGTGTACCCATTACATTTGGGTACAACTAGGTACTTTTTGCCCATAAAAGTGAAACACACCTAATTCCCAAAATTGGGTATGCTGGCATGACTTTTGCTTGCGAAATAACATTTTTTTTGAAGTAAAAACCCAAAGATTAAAAAAAGGTGGGCCCCTTTTCCAAATTTGTAACCCATCACTGCTCAAACACTCTCATGAACTAAAAGCACAAAAAACACTGAGCCTATGTAATGGACCTAGACTCCATGTTGAGACACATTACTACAAATCTAGCTCTGTACACACTATACACTTCAAAATTCTTTCAACTTGGCCCATATTTTCCATACATTAACAACTTTGATACTGATAATTATATAATTACACATTTTCAGCCTTACCACTGGTTGACATTTACACATTCTGCTTTGATACCAAAATTATGCACCGGGTTACTTTACACGGTATAATTCCTTAACAAGGTACTCTTGGTACCATAACTATGCCTTGTTCTGAATGCATTTCCATACTACCATGAAATGTAGCATATAACATAACATGAACAATAATATAACGTGGGTGCACATGCTTGAACACATAAAACATAAAAACATATGAAATAAAGTATATACACAACAATTAAAACATGTAAACCATAAAACTATATAACTTGTCTTTTATGGAAAAATATCCACCAACTAGATGCAGATCTTAGATGTTCCACTCGACCATAGACTCTGTTGCTTCAGTTTTCTCAAGAGTAGGTCACCCCGAGCTGGGGCTATGATTCCGCTCGGGCAAAGGCTACCTAAGTCAACTAGGTCTAATAGTCCATACAAGTAATGGCTAGGCTAAGGTACCAAACACCTGTAGCAATTCCAACCACACTCTCATTCCCCTCAGCTTGCACAACCCAAGGAAGTGTACCTCTTCTCTACAGTGTAGTCCCTCAGACTATTCAACTTCCCTTACAGGGCTCCAACATTGTCCAGACAGGAAGTCTTAGAGGAAGGAGAATTGTCTACCCAAATCCATCTAGGATTCACAGGGTCTTTGGCTTCCCTAAACTCACACCTAGCATACCCAAGCAAGAATGGAAAAGTACAGTGATTAGAATCCCCCATTTTCCATTGAGTTCCCCACTTAAATATGCATGGCTCCTTTGTAACAATTGGCACAAAAGGAGCCCCTTTCCTCTTGTTATTGCACAAATTGTAGGTTGGGCAAAGCCCGACCCAATCTACAAAGGTGAGACAACCATGGGAGAGTCTACCCACTATCACCTTAGATAAACCCTCCCCTCTGTTTAGTGAAGGAGAAATCCTACACAAGGGGGGAATCCTGGGAAATCCTAGGGGGATTGCAACAAGATAATGAGGAAATGAGAAGGACACCCCTATGGTCAAAGTCAAGCGAGGCTTTGAGACTTGGAAAAGAGGTCTTGGAAGGTGGAAGATGGTTGCCGAGGTTGTATCCCTACAAAACGAAGTTAGAACACCAAAACAAGACAATATAAGCCTCAAAACCTAAGGGGAATCACCGAGATAAGCTTGCTGTCCCAGAACTGCAGCATATATCAGATTTATATCAGCAATAAGTAAGTTATGACAACTGCATAATTAACCATCAAATTCATCAAATGATTATTGGATAATTAAGCCCAAAACATGTAGACAATATTCCAATGCTTAAATTCAACTTTTGATGGTAAAATAGGATTGCAAAAAGATGTTATCAACAATGTATTAGGACAGCTTTATGGCTGTAGCAAACAATTGCTACAGCATCAATTTCCAACCATAGAAATCAACAAGTAAACCGTTAAAAAGATAGTAGCCAATGAGCAGTAGAATAGTAATCTAGGTTTACAAGTAAATTTTCATGGTGGAAAAGTGAGTAAATGATGAAAGAAAGTGAAGTCTGCTGCAGCCCTTGTGGCTGTAGCATTAAATTTATTGCAGCAATGGAATCCTTGGCTAAAAGAGGACACCCTTAGGGAACAAGAAAGCTTAACATGTAGAAAATAATCCAACTTGAACAATTGCAATATCTCGTAAATTCACGTATTCCAATGCAAGAATATTGTGTCTCCAATGCACTTTCCTTAGTGCATTATATACAAATATACAATCAAAATTCCTCAAAAATTTGTGGGTACTCTCACATGGCATCCTCATTCTCTCATGTAGTATCTTCAGAACTGTAGCAGGTCTATTGAACCTTTACCAAGCCGATGGCTTGGTTTTGGAGCACCTTGATTTTCTTATCCAATATGTGCACCAACTGGACCTAGAAGTCACCCTCGTGCTCCACCTGGATAACGGTCCAATCAATCACGTGGTTAGGATTAGGCACATACTTTTTAAGAAAAGACACATGAAACACATCATGTATGCACATGTATGTCGGTAGTACTAACATGTATGCAAGAGGATGGATTCTCTCCAGAATCTCAAATGGCCCATAGTAGCGTGCAACCAATTTCGAGCAGCTTCCTAATTTTGGCAAAGTTTTCTTAGCTTTAACCTTCATAAATACATGCTCGCCACTCGAAATTCTCTGTGCATTCTAACTTTGTCAGCGTAAGTTTTCCGCTTGTTCTGTGCAACCTTTAAATTTTGTTTTATTTTTACCATTTGCTCTTCCATTTCTTTGAGTAGCTTTGGCCCAACAATGGCTTTGTCTCTTGGGTTGTCCTAGCTCACTGGCGTGTTGCATTTTCTACCATACAACACTTCAAATGGGCTCATCTTCAGAGATGGTTGATACCGATTATTATATGCAAACTCAACCAAATGAAGGTAGTCTTTCCACCTAAAAGACTTGTCCATAACATACATCCATAGCATATCTTCAATCACCTTATTGATACTCTCTGTTTTCCCATCTGACTCTAGGTGATATGTTGCGATGAAGTTTAAATTATTTCCAAATCCTTTCAATAGTTCTTTCTAGAAATTTGATGTGAACTTGGAATCTTTGTTAGAGACAATTGCCTTAGGCACACCATGTAGCCTGGTAATTTTTTTCATGTAGATCTCAACAATGTTGGCTGCCCTATGTTTCAACTTCATTGGAATAAAATGGGCAACCTTTGTTAACTTATCCACCATTACCATGATGGAATCATGTTGGCTTACAGTCTTGGGTAGTTTAGTGATGAAATCAACAGTGACAACCTCCCGTTTCCATTTAGGAATGGACAATGCTTGTAGCAATCTAGCTGGATGTCTATGCTCAGTGTTTACCTTTTGACACTCTAGACATCTAGCTATGTAATCAACCACCTCTTTCTTCATTCTAGGCCAAAAATATTGGCCTCTTACAACTGCAATAATCTTTTGATACCTTGGATGCCCAACACAAGGTACATTGTGCTTTTCTTTCAATACTAAATTTCTTAGTGCTTGAGATTTAGGCACATATACCTTGCCCTTGTACATGAGGACTCCATTCTCTTTTAGCTCATAATTCTTATATCTTGGCTATACCTTTGAAAAACCTTCAATAAACTTTCAATCTTTGAAAAACCTTCAATAAACCTCCCGTAATAACCTGCAAGTCCCATGAAGGTCCTCACTTGAAATGTTCTTGGGTTTAGGCCATCCTTCGATTGCCTCAATCTTCTCAAGCTCCACTGGTATCCCCTCCTTTGAGATAATGTGGCTTGAATAGTGGATTTGCCTTTGATAAAAAGTGCACTTGTTCAACTTGACATACAATTGATGCTCTCTCAACACTAGTAGCAACAACCTCAAATGATTCTCATACTCTTTCTCTATCCTAGAGTAGATAAGAATGTCATCCAAGAAGACAATCTCAAACTTGTCTAGAATCTAGATACTCTTTGAAGTTTGAACACTCCATTCATTAGACACATTAAGACATCTGGTGCATTTGACAACCCAAATGGCACCACTACAAACTCATAATGGTCATACCTTGTCCTGAATGTTGTCTTGCTGATATCTTCTTCTATGATTCTCACTTGATGGTATCCTTACCTCAAGTCAATCTTGGAAAATATCCTTTCCCCTTCTAGCTGATCAAAGAGATCATCAATCCTTGGAAAAGGTTACTTATTATTTATAGTGACCTTATTCAACAGTCTGAAATCAATACAGAACCTCAGAGTTCCATCCTTTTTCTTGACAAAGAGCACTACGGACCCCAAGGGGACACTTGGGCATATGTACCCCTTTTTCAAAAGTTCTTCAATTTGCATTTGCAATTCCTTTAGTGTTGGTGTTCTTATTCTATAGGGAGTCTTGGATACTGGGGTAGCGCCAGGCACCAAATCAATGGAGAAGTCAATGTCTCTCTTTGGTGGCAATCGTGGCAATTCCCCAAACATATCCTTATACTCTTGTAAGATTGGATGGTCTTCAATACTTGGCACTTTATCCTTGGCTGCCTCTTCCATATGGGTTGCATAAATTTGATACCCTTTCCTGAAACTCTTTTTCAATTTCATGGCTGAAATTGTTTTGATGGATATAGGCTTTGGAATCCCTTGAACTTTTCTTTGTTGTCCTTCCTTATCAAGACAAGTGAATTCCTTGTTGTAGCAATCTAGGATAACATGATGCTTGTCCAACCAATCCATACCAATCAAACAATCATATGAACCCAATGGTATGATGTTCAAATCTACCTTTGTGTCGACTACATTCGTGTCTTGGACAATCCTTAACCCACTCATTGATCCTTCTCTTGGCTCTAGTAGCTAGCTGGACCAAAAGAGATTTTCGACGCTTGCTTCTTTTCAAATGAAACCTCTTAACTATCAAATTTTCAACTATGGCAATTCAATGAATACAATTTCAGATCTGAGAATTACTTCCAAGTGACCTCAAGCAATAAACTAGGGATGTTATCATTGAATAATTCTACACTGGAATTATGACAGAAAATTATAATAGCGAAAACACAAAGATCAAAGAGAAATCGTCCATACACATGGGACACAAAATTTTTTGTTCTGTAAAATTTTTTGATTGAGAATTTTTGAGGACAAAACAATCCTCCTAGCATACTTACAACTTTCAACAAATTCTGGAAAAACCCTTCCAACTTCCAAACTTGTTGCTGTACCTTGCTGACGTCACTTGCTGACGTAAGCCGTACAGACAGTACGAATTGCTAATGTCAGCCATACGGATCGTACAGACTGTTCGTACCACACGTACAAATGTCCTTCCTCAACAGAAAATCAGAAAATAGAATGTCCAGAAACTCTAGGCTAGATTTGCCAAAGTGAAGAATTTCCTTTGCTGAAATTTTGCCTCCCAATCTCCTTGGAACAAGTGCTCACTTGCTTATGCCAACTCCATAATGTCACAATGAGATGTCATAATGTCTCCTCACATTGCCTTTCCTTCCATAGGAGTCCAAAGTGAGTTTAGAAGTCTTTGACTTATTTTAAGGAGCTCTCCACTAAACTCAACATTAAATTAGACTTGTTTATACCTCCATGTGGGTGTGAAGCCCCAACACAAGCCCCCACTCAAAGAAAAAAAGGGTTTTCACCAAGATGAAAAATACAATGTGAGTGCCAACGACGATTCTGACATGCTCGACACCAAGGTCAATGTGGGATTACCTCCCGATGCTACAAAAGCATCAACACTTCCTCTTAGTGAGGGAGGTATTCCATCCACCATCACCTGGAAGTAGATCTATCTCCCACATCGGAAGTGGTTCTGCCTCCGATACTGGATCCACTACCACAGCTGCTCCCCTTGACACATAAGCAATTCCCGCTGAATGACATGGACCCTTCTTGGAAGACACCTTGCTCCTAGAAGCCTCTCGCTTCTGAGCTTCCTGCCTGGCTTCCTCAACCCATGACACCTTCATGAAAGCCTTGGAAGTTTCCTCTCTCCCACATGAACCTGAAGGTTGACTTCCTCTAGATGACTAACTCTCCCTCTGAGCTTGTTGACTCCCTCTGAAGTCTAATTTCCTCTTGACAGACTTGGAAGGCTCATCCTTCCCACTGGATCTTGAAGGTTGAATCCCTCTGAAGTCTGACTCCCTTTGAGTTTGCACAACCTTCAGAGCTGCGTGCTCCTTGTCCTCTGTCACTTTGCTGCTGCTTGCCATTGCTCGCATAGGCTAGTCCTTTAGCCTATACAGGTTGCTCTCTCTAACTCCAAGAACCACTGCTGTGTCTGAGCTAGATCCTATGGGAAATAACAACACCTGTCCATCTCAGCATAAAACCACATAGCCCTTCTTCTTAATCGCTGAGATTGAGAGCACACTCTTCCTAAGTTTTGGCACCCATAACACATTTGTCACTTGCAGCACATCTCTTGACTCCATCTGGAATGACACTATTCTAGATCCTTGCACTGCATGCCTGGTACCCATACCAAGTTCCACATACAAATTTGAGTCAGACTTCGTGAAGCTCTCAAACAAATCTTGTGCTCCTGTCATATGACACGTGGTTCCACTATCCACAAACCAAGTTATACCACCGAAAACTTCTCCAGAAAGGGTGGAGACCAATAATAACTCCCTCTGAAGCCTATCTGCAACCACATTCACCTTTGCTGATGATGCTTGCTGCTTCCTACTCCCTTTCTTCCGCAATGGGCACTGTGAAGCATAATGACCATGCTCATGGCAAGCAAAACACTTGACTTTGCTAAGGTCCTTCTTCTTCCTCTGCTCTGGAGATGCCTCTCTCCTAGTGTCCTTCCAGGAACCATTTCCTTTGCCTTTCATAGCATGAGCATCTAGGGCCATGTTCTCATCATCGCTACCTCTTTGCGTGCCTTTCCTAGACTCTATCAGAGCCTCCTCTTAGATGCAATCGGTCTATAGTCTGTCAAATGGTGGCAACTTCTCTCGTGCACAAACACCATGCACAAATGGTTCCCATGACCTGGGAAAACGATTCAATGCCACATTCACCAACTCTGTGTCATCAACTGCCTCACCAATGGTTGCAAGTTGATCACGAATCTGAGTGATCCTCATGAGATAGCTAGCAACTGTATCTGCACTGGACATCTCAAAAGATCTGAGTTGATGCCTCAAAATCAACTTCCAGTTCGAATTTCCGCTTTGGTACAAGTCCAACAAAGCCTCATACATCTCCTTAGCTGTCTTCTTCTCGGAAATATGAGGGATCAAGTGATCCTTCACAAAATCCAACAACACCCGCTTGGCCTTCACTTCCCGCTTCCTATGGGTTGCCAATTCTTGTGGATCATTTGGATTTGGAATCACCTTCTCAACGTATTTTTTGAGATCATATTCTTCCAAGAGAAGAAGAATCCCAACCTTCCAGGCCCGAAAATTAGTGGCCCCTTCGAACCTGTCCTCAACTCAGAGAGTACCCACCATTGTGACTTGCCCAGAACAAAAAAGTCGGCAACAACAAAAATCTATAGCAACAAATCTGCAACCACTTGTGTCTCAAGAAGTTGACCCTTTCTCTCTATAGAGCCTATGCTTTGATACCATGTCAAATTTTCAACTAGGGCAATTCAATACATACAATTTCAAATATGAGAATTACTTCCAAGTGACTTAAAATAGTAAACGAGGGTTGTTATCACTGAATAATTCTACACTTAAATTGTGACAAAAACTTACAACAACGGAAACACAAAGATCATAGAGAAATCATTCAAACACAGGAGACACAAATTTTTTTTGATTGAGAATTGCTGAGGACAAAATAGTCCTCCTAGCTATATTACAACTTTCAGCGAATTCCAAAAACCCTTCCAACTTGTAAACCTGCTACTATACCCTACTGACGTCACCTTGTTCGCTGTTGATGTCACCTGCTGTACGACCTGTTGATGTCAACTGTACGGACTATACAGACTGCTGACGTCATCCGTATGGACTGTACAGATCGTGCGAACAGTTCGTCTCACACGTGCGGTTGTCCTTCCTCAATAGAAAATCAGAAAACAAAATGTCTAGAAACCCTAGTCCAGATTTGCCAAAGTGAAGAATTTCCTTTGCTGAAATTTTGCCTCCCAATTTCCTTGGCACAAGTGCTCACTCACTTATGCCAACTCCATAATGTCACAATGAGATGTCACAATGTCTCCTCACATTGCCTCTCCTTTTATAGGAGTCCAAAGTGAGTTTAGAAACCCTTAACTTACTTTAAGAAGCTCTCCACTAAACTCAACATTAAATTAGACTTGTTTATTCCTCCATGTGGGTGTGAAGCCCCAACACAAGCCCCCACTCCAAACAAAAAAGGGTTTTCACTAAAATAAAAATGCAATGTGAGTGCCAACGACAATTCCCACATTCCCGACACCAAAGCCAATGTGGGAATACCTCCTGATGCTACAAAAGTATCAACATTAACAAGATTATATTCTATGGAGCTATGACTAGCTCCAGAATCTATTAAGATAACTATGGACTAGTTATTGATCTTACCTTCTACCTCAATCATGTGAGATTGATGGTTCGCTTGCTTGTTTTCCAAGGTTTCATAAATCTTTGGCATGCTTTTGCCCATGTCTTCAACTGTATAAGCTTCTTGAATATTATGGAAAATCCTCATCCTATCTCCTTTGTGATGGCAATATTTATACATGTGGTCTCCCTCACATCCCCAACATTTTATGGGCTGCTGTCTTGGCCTTTTCCACAAACACTCTGTTATCCTTGGCTCATTTTGTGCTGACTGTCCTTGCGGGTGTGTTTGAGGACTATTTTTGAAAAATGGTGGTCTATGCCCTTTCTTTCTTTGCTCCATCTTGCCGTTCTCCTTATGATCCCAAGCCTTTTGGAAAGATGGCTTGCATTTGTTCTGCTTATAAAGATACTTTGTTTTCCTTATAGTTTCCTCTAAAGTCTTGGGTTCATCAAATTCTATTTTAGCTTTGTATAAAGAAGGTCGCCTACTTAGAAATCTTTGGATTTTAACTTTCTCATCTTTGATGAAGCCAACATACCTCAACACTTCTAGAAACTTCCTCTCATACTCATGCATTGTCATGGATCCCAATTTTAGCTCAAAGAATTCTTGCATTTTCTTGTCATAATAATGCTCTGACAAGTATTGCTTCTGAAAACACTTTTTGAACTGCGTCCATGAGATCCTCTTTTCATCAATGTGTTTAATGTGCTTTAGTTGGTCCCACCACATTGAAGCTTTCCCTTGAAGATGATGTTGGAATTTGTGTAGTAAAGCATAACAGTAATATCTTTTAAAAATTTAATGAGTAAAACAACTAGATCTAGAGTTTAGACAACATTCTCTACTACTCGTGCAGATCTAAGAGATCTAAAGAGTAAGACTGTAATACAGATCTGAATCAAATACAAATCTAAACTCAACTTAGATAAAGACATACAGATCTAAACTCAAAATAGATAGAGACATACAGATCTAAACTCAAAATAGATAGAAACATACAGATCTAAACTCAAAACCAATCTGATCAGTAAACCATCAATCAAACTATAGAAACAAAGAGGTAAAATTTAATAACTGTTAATGCTGGAACATAGATCTAGATAGATCAGACTGTATAGAACTCAAAACAATATACCAGATCTGAAAATGGTGGATAGATAGCATACCTTGTTTTGATCCTTACCTCTGAAGAAGTCACAACCAACAAGAAGGATGTAGAACCATTTGAATTATGCTCATACAAAGGTTCAGTTCATAGAACCACCTTATAGGTGGGATTCCTTTGCCAATAGATGAAGAAACTTTCTTGCCACCAAAGGTATAGGGCCACAAAGACCTCACACTGTCAAACCCTCACACTAACAGTAGGTGAATGCATACAAACCCTCACACATAATTGTTATGAACAAAAACCCCTTACACAGGAAAGCCAATAGCCAAAGAAAGAGTCATAGTCTGGACACAAGAACAAACACCCCTCAACAGAAATGAGAAAGGTTAAGTCACAGTCTCTTAGCAGCTAGCATAAGGACAGGAACACAGTCACAAAGATAGTGAAAAGCTGCAGCTGTCAACTACACAACAGAAAAGGAGAGTACGGTGCTGTTCCAGTCACAAGACAGCAGTGGAGGGAGCCACACATCAGCAGAGAGAGGCCGCACTACCCAACAACAAAATGCTGTACCTCAAACCCCTCCACAGCAGCAAATAAGGGAGCCGCAGCTTGTAAACCCACACAGGTAGATGAAAGAAGGGGCCGCACTATAGGTAAGATTCACACAACAGACTGGAAGGAAGGCAACCCCAAAACCCTCAATCAATAACCCCTGCAACAGCAAGTAAAGGAGACCGCACCCCTGCAACAGCAAGTAAAGGAGGCCGCACCCCTGCAACAACAAGTAAAGGAGGCCGCGGCTACAATGGACATCACCAACAAAGGGAGGCCGCAGCCTTACAAACCCTGTAGCAGACTTAAAGGAGGCTGCACCAAATACATCAACAGAAGAAGAGGCCGCAACTACAAGAGGATCCATTCACATCAAAACTAAAATGAGATCTAGTGTATTAGAATGAGAGGGGTAGGGGTTTCTTTTATAGTTTTAGGTTAGGGCAAGGGTAGGGCAAGG
>JASDQU010106570.1:2771-19933 GCA_032191745.1 Picea mariana | reverse complement strand
GGTTTGCTGTACAAACCCTTGTGAGCAACTCAGTGGTGAAATATCCACTCACCTTGTTCCACAGCTTGGTCTTGGGGATGAAATATTCCTCCACACCATTCTATTCTCAGCATATTCCCTTCTAGAGCTTCAGAAGATAGCAGGGTCGTACTGTTGGGGAATTTCCAGCAAGGGCGCATCATACCCTTGAGGAGGGTTCGATTTAGCCATTCAGGAGGGCGCAACTCTCTTAGAAGATTTCAGAGTTGGAGAGGTTTGCCTTGGACGTTGGGCTTGAAACTTCAGGAGGAGGATCCCACTACCCTGATCTATTACTTGATCGAGTTTGGGCTCATTTGGAGCATTCTTCCATCTTGGCCGAATTATTGAGGGCTTCAGTCCCCACTTGGAGCATGGCACTCTCTAGTTGGAGGGTTTGACATTCAGATCTGCTCGGTACTGGTATTCATTACTTATCTAGCCTTTAGAGGCTTCTTTTGTATTGTCGGGAGCATTTTGTAGCAGCTCATATCTGTTGTTTGTACAACCATCTGAGGTTTATGCCAGATCGGCCATCTATTGTATTGATCCTACATTGCTTATAATAAAAGGGTCAGATCTTTGCTTGTGCTTCTATATTTTGAATGTATGATGATCTTCATGTGTTGAATGAATCTTGTATGCACTTAATAACTCAATAAACACCTGCACATCGACAAACCAGTGGTAGTTAGTGATTCCAAGCCAGAGTTGGGCTTGGGATCATTACAATCAACTAGTGGCCCTTATTGCCACTTTTATGGCCCTCAACATTGGGGACCTATTGCCAAAATTCCACTTGAATCTGAGAAAATCTTCTCTTGTTATGGCCAAAACAAAATTTTGGCTCTAGATTTTTTTTTTCTCTGTTAACTATAACTTTATCTTTATAGACATGGTTCTCATCTAAAGTTTTGAATAACATGAATGCACTAATTCAACTCTTGAACCCTTAGACGTATTCTCTTCTAAACCATCTTTCCAGTATCTTTCCAGTAACTCTTGAACCCTTAGACGTATTCTTAGGAGCAGGTCACCCTCGAGTTGGGGTTACGACTCCACCAAGGCAAACACTACCTAAGCCAACTAGGTCTAATAGTTAGTACAAGCATTGGCTAGGCCAAGGTACCAAAATCTCGCAGCAATTCCAACCACACTCTCATTCTCCTCAGCCTGCACAACCCAAGGAAGTGTACCCCCTTCTTTGCACCACAGTCCCTCGGGTTGTCCCACTTCCCTTTTAGGGCTCTAACACAGGCCAGACAGGAAGTCTCATAGTTGTGGCTCCAGGAACTCCAGCTACAACAATGGAGTCTCCAAGCACCCTCCATGCCTCATACACTAAGCAATACTACCCACACAATTTCTCCCTGCAATGCTCCACCCTCCCCAAGGCAATCCAAGGAGAATTGTCCTCTCAATTCCACCTAGGATTCATAGGGTTTACATTGTCATAGGGTCTCTAGCTTCCCTAAGCTCACACCCAGCATACCCAAGCAAGAATGGAAAAGTACAATGATTAGAATCCCCCATTTTCCTCTAAGTTCCCTGCTTAAACATGCATGGCTCCTTTTTGACAAGTGGCACACAAGGAGCCCCTTTCCCCTCACTTGTAGTTGTGAACCTGTCCTATCACTTAGGAACTTAGGATAAGAAATGTAAAGTTATGACTTAGGACTTAGGAATAGTATATTATTTCTCCAGCTTAGCCCCTTCGTTTAGCACCTTTCCTTAAGCCCTTTGCCCCCTTTCCCTCTTGTGGAGTCCTACTCCCCCATACTCTTTTGTCTGACTTGGTCTGCAGTAGTGATTTATTTTATTAATCAGTTGTATCTACAGATTACAATATTGGCTCTCTGGCCCAAAACATTATAGGCACTCTGGCCCAAAAACACACTGGCTCACCAGCCTAAAAGATCATATGTACATATACGATTACAACCTGGGGTATTACAGCCTATGCTTGAGAAAGATGATTATTGAGACCCTAGTCACTCAGGACCTTTGTAATGATGATGAGGATGCTTTGGAACTAGAAAACTTGCCTTGAGGAATCAACTATGTTGTTTTTTCTTTTTGGTATTTGGAAATGCCATTGAACAATTTTTTAATGTACTTGATTTAAGACTTGAGAGCTATTAATGAGATTGATCAAGTTCAGTATTTCTCTAATCATTGTTCAATGTTGAATGAGAATCATGGATGCCAATTGTTTGACTTCGACAATGAATGATTTGAATGATGAATCTCATTTAAAAATGAATATAATCATTTCTGATGTACATAAATTTCAGTTTTGTTTTTCATTTTTTTTTACATATATGAAATTTTATGTGTATCCCTGACATATCCCCGTCCTCCATTTTAAAATCTCATCCTTATACTTGTACCCACGTACTGTGGCAACTTAGACAGAAACCAAATTGTCCAAAGATATATTAACGAATTCTATCAATTCATGGTGACATTAAATGTTAGATAATTAGAGAAGCGCAAAAGTCTTGAAGTATTGTTATCATGTGGATCTGCACCAGCAGATCTATCTGACAACTATAGACAACCAACCCTATCACAGTTGGCTGTCTCCATTCGGACTGGTGATTTTCTAGTCTCAGGGGGGTGTCCCTAGGAGGTTGTATGCTATTGTCAAATGAACAAATCTGCGTAACATTCCAGTTGATCAGTAAACGAAAAATTTGCCGTTGAGATGCCTGTAAGCAGTCAAGAGCAAGGGTAAATTCTTAATTAAATTAAAAATGGTTAAGATCAGGTTCCTCAGCCAGTTGCAACAGTGAATGAAACAAACCAAGTGAAGTGAATGTGCGCCTTAAGTGAATAAGAAATCAAAATAAGTGCACGAAAAGAAAACCAAATCACTGCAATACTACTAAACAACTATGAACCCAGAGATTCCAAGAGCCATAGACACAACATAGTTGAACCAAATCAGTATGTTATACAAGAGATTGAATCACATCAGAATGACAACACATGACAGGCTGCAATAGGTCCAATGGTATACAGTGATGGAAGCAATTCGTCAGATCCAGAAGGCGGGAGGATGATAGGAGTCTTCTGCTGCAATCTGCTTAAAAATATTGTCTAACCGTTTTACTGTCCTCTGCACTCTGCTCATATAGAATCTCAGAAAAAAACCCTAAACTGGTATGCCCTAGCCATGCATCTACATGTATTCCAACTGATGAGTCACTGACTATTTGCTGCAATTCTGTAGTGACAAATCACTCTTCACTTTCTCTGACCATCCAAAGCACATTACCCTATTAGAACATTGAACTCCCTCACTGCCTGTAGATCATGTCTATTGATGTGCTGTAGCATGCTTCTAATGAGAGATTTTCTATCTTCTTCCAATAATAGAAACTGCTTCAGTGCTTGACTTTATCTCCTCCTCTGGCTGTTACTTACCTAACTCTACCTACAACAGCCAATTGAAGTCCTCCTCAAAGGCCATTTGCGTGCACTTTTGCTAAATAAAGTGAATCTTTCAACAAAGGAAACTTCCAATCGTATATTATGCATGTGCATGACATGAGGACAAGAACAGAATGAGATAAGCTATGCTAAAAATGATAAATACTATGTTTAAACAAGGCACTTCCTTCCTCATATATTCACCCATAAAATTGACCTGTAGATTAACAAAATCGGTTTCCCCACTCATGCTACCCGACCACCATCTCCTAGAGTGTATCTCCCATAATTCAACTATTTAGGCAGTGATATCCACAACAATCTGCTAGATACTCCTCTATTCCCCTTCTTAATTTTATTCTTTCTACCTTTGACAAATATGGCTTCTCTGTGTGAAGGCGTACTTGGGCGATCAAATTCATTAACATTCCATGCCTCTGATGCTGTCTGGTTAAACCTGGTCCATATTTGATGCTCCGCTCTTTTCCAGACAATGTAGTCTGTTGGAGAAAAAATCGGTGTCCTGTTAACCTTTAGCCAAGACTCTAGGTATGCTATTTCCTTTCATACTCGTTGAAGAAAAGCAAAAATCTTATTATTATCACCATTTTCAGCATAGTTTTATACTCAAAGTTACAAACATTAGCCATACCTCCCCTTAGCTTTGAATCAGTGGTAACCCCACCATCTGCACAACTATCTTGTACTGGTAACAATCTTTGAATCCCATGCTTGGCTGTCCAATAATCAATTACCATAATCTTGTCACTATTTCCATCAAGCTACTCTAAAGAGCCTAACAGTTCGTTTGAGATCTCACCAAAGTTTGATGAACCTGATTAGGGAACTGTCCAGTATTCATCACTTTGAATACCCTGTAGAAGAAAGCTAAGAATTCCTATCTCTGTCAGCTTTTGCAAAACTGTGGAAAGAGACTTCTGTCACACGTCTGATGACTATAACAGCCCAATCACTATACGCTGGTTGTTTTAATGAATATTCTCATTAGGTTCCCACAAAGACAAGGAAATATGCAACCCCTTCTTGCTTCTAAATCTGCTACAGAATATTCTTGAGATTCATTCATATGCTTAATAAAACTTCTTGATAACTTGTTTCATGTCTGGCCTAAGGGCTTCCCAAACAGAACTTAAATCCTTAGTTATCTATACACCAATCCTTAAAAATAGGCTCTGCAACAACCTAGATCAGGCGCAGTACTTCTCTCAAACGATTTGGATGCTAAATGTGGTAAAAATCTCATTAAGGTCAGTCTAGGTGCTGCCCATAAAGAGTATGTTGCTGGGCATCAATCATAATCCATCAAACAATGGTTCCTACCTCAAATCATCACTACAGAACTGTAACCCATAACTGTCACTGAATCTGTCCTACATGAAATTCTCTGAGAATGACTTACAGCACACCCTTCCTCAACATTTTGCTGCTCAATAAATATGCTACGTGGCCTTCCTGTTGTGAAAGATGATCCGGGCACTATTCTGTAAGAAACTCCCTGCTAATATGCTGCCAACCCATTGCTTAACTGCAAAAAATCTGCTGATATGACCTCACTACAGCAAAGGACTAGTCTGAGTTAAGTTAATGTTTGAAAAACAGTTAGATCAGATCTCTGAAGTATCTTCCCTTGAACAAAGGCTACATGCATACCTGAAATGAGGGCGAGTTGTACCAAAGAAAACCCTCAAAATATTGTCAATGATTAATATTAGGCTAAGGTTTCTTGAGCAGGAAGGTGGATGAAGGTTTGGACTATCATACGTGCCAAAAATGATTAGCAACAATAGCAATTCGAGCTAAGCTTTGAGCTTGATAAAATAAGCATGTTTTCCAACTATGGATAAAAAAGGAAATCAAGTCGAAGGTTTTGATCATCACACATGCCATCCAAGAATAACAAATCAGATTAGGGTTTAAGGCTATCTCACATGCAAATTGGATGACAAGGTTGAATTAGGTTTATCAAAGTTAACAGGGATGGAAGCTAAATATAGGTGAGTTAGGGTAAATATCAAGCATGAAAATTTTGCATAGCAAATTAAGCTAGGATTTCCTAAAATATCAAACATACCAATTATAACAAGGAGGTCGAATTAGGGTATAGGACTTGACAAAATTAGCAAAATCTTCATGCCTTTGAATAGCTGCCACATGTCAAACTAGGAGAACATATCCCCACCTGCTGAATTCCATACTTGACTCACCATTCTCGAATCTCCACCCACTGGAACCTGGAAACCACTCCACCGTTGCACACCAGAACCATTACACTAAACCTACCAAATATAGACGTGCCAAAAATAGCAATGCAGCTCCTAGAAAATAGGAAAGATGGAAAATGAAGAGAACTACAACAAGACCATAGTTAAGGCTTTGCTTTAACTTTAAAAGTCACAAGTTCAATGAGACCATTGCTAAATCGATGAGACCGTTGCCAAATATAGCACGTCTAAAAATAGACACTACTAAAAATAACAGCATCTTGCATGTCAAAGAAAACAATCTCATTAGACTCATTTTTCTGCAAGGAACCAAATATATGCTCATAATCGGCATACAAGCCCTAAAAACCAAAATGCTAAATATAGCAGTGTCATGAAACGACGTGCATGTTGCTTGAAAGAGGCTCATTGACATCATGAACTCACAAGGACCAAGAATACGTAGATATCTCTGACATGTAGGTCTCGGATCTTTGACTCCTAGAAAATAGGAGAATTGCTAAAAATAGCAGTTTCTTGGAATCCGATGAAATTGACTCTATAGCATGCTCTGACCACTGTGAAACCCTGGATTTTCTTGTGAATGAAACTGGCATGATGGACTACTGTGAAACCCTGGATGCACCTGTGAATGAAACTGGCATGGTGGATCACTGTGAAACCTTCGATGCACTTGTGAATGAGACCATCATGACAGAATATGGTTGGAAGTTAACCCTCCAATTGCATAGGCAAATTTGGGGGTTAAGTATGTGAGTGGCCTTAATGATTAATCCCTATCTTTTGTGGAATTCTTTTATCTAAGCATTCTCACAAAATCTTAGTTCTTTTTCTTGAAGTTTGAAGGAAAGTTGTAGTGGAAGAAAGAAAAAGGTCCCGTGTAACATAAAAATGACTCCAAGCCATTATATAGTTTAGTGCTTGATTAGAACAAACTTGGCAAGAACATGCCACCAAGCAAGTTGAACTCAAATGAAAATCCCAACACTAGGAAATGGTGCGAATACCACTTTGGCATGAAAAGCACTGGAGAGCAGGTGCAACCTTCCTTGCAGTGCATGTACTTACAGAGGAAATGTGCCAACATCAAACTTCATGAAATTGACCTAAATATTCTAGTCATACTTATCCCCCTTGCACATCCTACAAACCCTACAAACCCATCTTTAATGGCGTAGGATGTAAAGGACAGACTTTTTCACACACAAGTTTAGATCGAATGCCAACCTCTACAAACCATCATTGGCGATGATCACCATAAGGAATTTCTTTTTGTTGTAGCCATCAAACAACTTGGTTTGGCTACTTTGCCTCATCCAGAACCCTACAACGTAGGGTGGATGAATGATAGTTAGTAGTTGCTTGTCAGATGCCAATGCCAATTGCAATGTTTGGTCAAGCCTATGAGCATTGGAGTTCTTTGTGATGTAGTCGATGGACTTTGATGTTGTTGATATCAATCTTGGCCAACCATATCTTTGGGAGCGATGTGGGTGTTATCATGCATGGACATGCAAAATTGATCTATGGGTCCAAATGCAGTGGTACTGAATCCTTCAATTGAAACATGATAATTTTTTTTGCGAAACATCATTGCTTAATCGCATTGCTTAACCATGTTATCCCTCAATTGCATGAGCAACTTGCATTTTGGGCACAACAATTAGCTCAATGGGGTCCATTGCTATCAAAGGGGGCATGATCCCACCATTGCCAATGGAATTAGATGCACAATCTCATGCATGCTAGAAAGCCCCCATCCCTTGTGCCGACCTCACATCACCATTGATGGGAGGGGTAGAGGAGCAACACTCTCATGGGGTTCAGGGCACTTAATAGCATTTGGTGTAGATAATAAATTGCATGATAATTTTTAGATCCCGTGTGCACACACTTCAACTCTGCGTGCATGCGTACAACCAAAACTGTTATGGAAGCTCAATTAACGCACCTACAACCAAGAAGATGAATGGTTACCCCATTGACAATAGTTGAACAATCTTCAATCACTAAACGGAGAATCCTGTTACTCAAATGTATTTAAATTTCATATGTATACTCTGTATGAAATGGACATAGAATAGTTAGTCATCTTTCCTTTCTCTTGTCTTCCATCACATGGCAGAGTATTGTATAGAACATTTACAGTAGTAACTGAATTCTCATTATGTATTTTGTTAATAATTGGATAATTCTCTTGATTAAATGTGCATTAACAACTGTCTCAATATTTGGTTGCTGAGAGAATTGTTTTTGTTTTTAGGCTTCTTTTGTCAGCAAAAACATGAGGTCATCTTGATTAGTGAAAATATTCCTTAGTGTGGGATGTCACTATCTAAGCTTCTTTTGTCAGCGAGATTTTGTTGTCATTTTAACTTCTAAATTTTTTCCTTGCTGCGATATATTTTTGTATAGTCTTCATTACTTTCCTTAGCATCAGCATAATTAATAGATTTCTTTTCTTGCAGAGTTCCTCTGTTCATATTCTATCTGATAAATTCTGTCTATTGTTATATCTTTTACTTTTCCTTGTTTCTGGGATGCAAATGCTAGATTATATTTATCCTTAACTTTGTTCTTTTTAACCTATTGGCCTACCTTTAAACATGTTCAATGTTCCTAAATGGCTGATCTTTTAGTTCTTTCATCCATGTTTGGAATAGTCCACATTTGAAAGCAGCAACTGCCATCGGCAGCATAGCATTTTTTTTGTCTTTTTAATCAGTTCTCTTTATTTGCTTGAATCAGTTCTAAATACCTAATTAATCCAAATCTTGTTCTAAATGATCATGACGTTCGACCACTGTTTAAAGAATAGCATTGTCTAGAAAATGGATTTAGCTGTAGGGATGACAGTGCCAAACTTCGTCTGCAATATTTGTTAAAATTGAAACTTAAGCAATGATGAATTGGCACAAATGGCCAAGGATCTGCCCATGCGCTGTATGTATGCAAAAACTAAAATCCTTTCTTTTTCTCACAAAAACAAATTGATGGCTTTGCGAAGCTAAAGAGACTATTAAATGCATATTCTGCCAATTATAGTGGGTAGCTCACTGATGGTCACCCCGGTTTGGTCTTTTGGATAAGGATCCGTGTCCATGTGCAAGAGGTCTCAAGTTTTTAGTTCTAGGCATCTCTGTTAGCAGTTCTGCAGCAGTGCATCTATGCTTCTTTCCATGTATCTTCTTTACAACACTCTTATAGTCAACTTTTGGGGATTGCCAATTTGCCATAAGCAATTGTGTATACACTTAAAATTGAGAAATCAATCAAGAGATAAAACACAAAGGGATTACCATAAGCAGTTCTCTTTACAATATGTCATATATGTTTAAAATTGAAAAATCACAACAGATAAAACACATAGCTGGGATTGAAAGAGGTACGTAAGGATTTAAAAGCATTTTCTTCCGTCAATACAATCCCTGGTTAGTATTTAATTATAATTTATCTTATAAGTGTTTATTTGAAGAAGTGAGATTCTGATTTTCTTAAGCGAGACCCAGATCTGTACCTAGTCCCAGATAATTATAATTTGTCTTATTAATATTTATTAGAAGCGTTTGTTGCATGCATTTCCTTTAAATATCTCCAATCCATACTGGTTAAAAAAAGTGAATTGTAAATAACAACTTTTGAAATTCATATGTTGAAAGCTAGTTCCATAAAACTTAAAAAACGTACAAAAAACAACACACTGGTACTTTTGAAAACTAGCTTTTGTGAACCCTTGCAATGAAATTAGTTCGTAATGTTGATTTCCTCGTAGTACTTTTTGGTCAAACCTTTTAGGGGCATGGTTGGGTTTTGTTGATTCATTCCGGCAAAATTTGCTTTGACGGTTTGGAAGGTCTATATGCTAGGAAAAGGTAAAGAATGATCCTGCCCGGGCTTCATATGACCATTGATGTTTTGGCAACACGCGTGTACTTCCTTTTTCATGTAATTTTCTGCGTAATATAAGAAGTATTTTTCAAAACAAAGGTTTGCTTTTTGGTATAATCGAACCTTGTTAATCATACGAGATGTTGCCCAATAAAACCTCGAGATGCTTGACATTTTGGAATGAGGGTATTTGCATTTAATGTAGAGAATGGAATCTTGGTTTGGTTTATGTCAACATGGCATTTAAAGAACCGTTTAAGTTATTTTTTAAGACGAGGCCACTTAAAATTTCGATTTAACTTTTAGTATTAGGTAAGATTGGATTTTTATGCTCCTCCGAACAAAGGTTACTCTCTTATGTTGTTCATCTAAATGAATCATTAGAATAAATTGATATGGCAACATTCTTAGTTCTATTTAGAACCATGGATTAGGTTCGGGCTTGCTGCCCATCAATTTCTTTGTTTAGATCATCTTCAATCTTGTTGAAATCTTTTCAGCGTTTCGCTTAGAGAATTTTAGAAGGATTTTTGGGCTCTAAGCCTCAAGAAGAATTGTATAAGGCCCATGTCATGGATTGGCCAAGGCATGGAGAAATTGAGAAGTAGCAAAGGAAGAAGGCACTTGGTGATACGAGGATCATTTTAGGATCCAAACGAAGATTAAGGAAATGAGCCTTGAAATCATTGTGGACCATGAGAGGGCCTTGGATCGATGACTAGGGAGGATTTTGGGATTCATTCAAAGTCCACCCTAACTCCAAATGCACCTAAAATCCCTTAAGAGTTTTTTTGCATGGCATACAAAAGTTAGAGCGCTTCAAAGAATTATGGGGTTGACGGCCAAACTCTAAAGAGCAAAGAGTAGGCTCGCCATGGCCACGAGGGATTTTGTGAGGCAATCAAAGGATGACACATGGGTAGCTTGACGAATCATACATTGCCACATGTACACCACAAAAATGCGTCATCCTCTCCTCATTCTTGTTAGAACTTGAATGATTTTTGGTCAAATGATGTTCATAACTGCTTCTTGGAGGCATTGAGATTGGGAAGTTGAAGGGGCAAGAGAAGGTGGAATAAAGAGACCAACGAAACAAAGATTTGTGGGTTGGTGGATTTAGTAGACTAAGATTATGAGAATTGAGTTCTTTTCTGTAGGTTGGAACAATGTCAATTGGCACAGAAGTTGATGCATTGTACCCAGACCAATAGGTTTGGTTCGTGGGAGAGAGTTGATTGAATAAAGGAAATGAATTTCTTACTTGCATGTTTCTTGTGCTTGAGTTTTGATCAAGCACAGTGCTCTGTGAGCCTTTCTAGTTGCTAAAAGCTTGGGATTAATAAAAAGTTGAAGATAAATCCATTTCGATGTTGAAGCTTTTCCACAGTGCATTTCTCCAAGGTAAATTATTTATATTATTATGATAAAGAATGTGCATATTGTTTTTACATTTATGATTGGATGTTATACCACTTTTTCTTTCTTGCACAATAATTAAGTTTATATGGAGACAATGAAATTTGTATTGAAACAATCATAGGTTGTTCGATTATGGATCATATTGGTATTAGAGCATAATTCCTGACCTCGGGGGAGTTACTTACAAATGCTGATTAAACTGAGAAAGTTGTAAGAAGKTGGAGAGTTAGTTCTCATAAATTGTGAAATTGATTTTAGGCGTGGAAGAAAACAAACTTGCGGCCARCCTAGGGGCGATGAAGTGGACACCRATGAGATGCAACATAACATAGCCTATTTGGAGAAGTAGGTAGCTCAAATGGYCTTAGGTATGTCTTAGATGGCATAGGGAGTAACTGATATGAACCATAATTTCATTGACTTGATTGCAACAATGATGCAAGAGAAGGCGAYGACGAAGAAGAAACATCAAGAATCAAACTTGTTTGAAGATGTTGGAGGCGAGAAAGTACCTAAAATGGAGAAATCAAAGGAATGCAACAAAACTTGAGCACCAATAAGAGTAGAGGCAAATATTGACATCAAGCCATATGTAGGTGATATAGACGTGTTAAGGTTGAATTAATGGTTGCAATAGTTAGAAGTTTATTTTAGTGTGCATGAGGTTAGTGAAGTGCAAATAATTTATTTTGTTCGTTTGAAGTGAGAGAGTCATGCTTTGACATGGTGGAAAAGTGATGCCATTGCTAGAAGAGTAGGTATTGAACCACCAATTACAAAATGGGAATTGTTTAAGGGCACGATTAAGTCCTTGTTCYATCCTATTGGCTATGAGAGAGAAACAAAAGATAAGATGGCCTTAACTTAGACAAAGACAAGGAGAAATAGTGCGACAATTCACTACAGAGTTTTGAAATAATGTAGTTAGGAATATCTCCCAAGAGTCCTAAAATGCTTATCAAGTACTTGGGAGCTTTGCACAATCGCCTTAGGAGATAGGTGATGCTTTTCAAACTTAAGACCATTGACGAGGCTTGCGTGTAGGCACAATACCTTGAAGGAGATAAGAAGAAATAACACTTTAGTGGGACAAAACAAAGAGAGTTGCAACACTCTACAGGTGAAAAGAAGAAGGGGAAAGGTAAAGGCAAGAAGATCGCTCAAGTTACAATAGAAAACCAAAACCTTAACAAGCATTCTAAGCATTGTAATGCAGATGGCCACACAGATGAAAGTTGTTGGAAATTTCATCTTGCACTGAGATCTTGTTACAACTCAAATTGTGCTTAGTGATAAAATCCCTAATCCACAAGGTACAACTCAAGGGGCAACTGTTAGAATGGTCACCACTGTCACCTCAGTAACCTATCCTCTTCACTTTAGGTTGACTCTCCTTTGGCTCAAGGGGGTATCCCTAGTAGGATTATTAAGACCAAACAATGAGGCACAAGGTGAAGCTAAGAGTAACTTTAGTAAAACAAAGTTTTGGGGTTTTTAGGGTTTTGAAATAAGTAATGGAAGGAAATAGAGACCAGTGTCAAATCCAACTAGGGCAATGTAGACAAGGTGAATTAATGGTAACGAGGTCAAGAAGAAACCCTACAAAAAGTTGGCCTATTTCTTAAGGATTAGGGCTTAGGAATTTGAACCAAGAGGAAGAATAATCCTTAACCCCATCAAGATAAACAATGTATATAAAGTTCTACAAGAAGGGAAACTTAATGAAAAACCTTCACCGACAAGATCGATGGATTGACAAATTTACTTGATACATTTGCTAGGGATCCAAGAGGAAGAACAAAGCATGGCACAAAATAATCACCAAACCAACAAAGGAAGAAGGAAGGAAACCCTATACCATCTTCCTTCCAAGTGGTAGACTTACCCCTCAAATGGATTGGTCATGAAGGCTTGTTCTAGTGTTGAACATGTTATCATTGATGTCATATTAAGGCATTACATTGAACATGTTGTCATTGATGTTATGCTAAGGCATTTGCAAATAAGGGGGAGCATCCCAAGATTGCTATATATATATAATAATAATAATAATAATAAAAAAGGGGTGCACATGAAAAAGTAGAGTGAATTTTAATAGTATATTTTAAAGTGCATGTAAAAAAGTCAATAAATATTTTACAAGCCCGTGGTCCATGTCCATGGTTTTGGAAGGAAAAGTGCATGTAAAAAGTCAAATAAATATTTTACAATTGGTTTTACCATTGGTGGTTTCAAGACCGTGGTTTTGGAAGCCCATGGTATTTTCCCATGGTACTTGTAAAGGTGAAATAAAAAGAATTAATTATTTAATTAATGAATCAACACATCACTTCAAAAATGGTTATGATGATGTATATAAATAAATGTAATATTTGAAGAGAAGTGTGAGATGAAATGAAATGTAATATTTGAAGAGAAGAATATGATATGAGCGAAGTTGGAATATCATTACAAAAGGAGAGAGTGACAAGGTATGTAACAAAGAAGATTACATATGTGACGATCTAGTAAACATATCTCGTGAAGGCATAAATAATGAACAAATCTGGTGAAGGTAGATCTAGTGAACATATTTCGTGAAGGAAGAAATAGAGAACATATTAAGAGAAGGAAGAAGTAACGAACAAATTTGGTGAAGGTAGAAGTAGCAAGCAGGTCTAGTAAAGGAAGAAGTAGCAAGTAGACTTGGTGAAGGCAATGTGAATGTTCATCATCTTTTGAAGAAGTTATATTGTAATTGAGGGTTGGTGTCACCCAAACAAAGAGATTTGTGTCTCTTACAAAGTTGGTGCTTAGCAGTGGGGATCGATGCCTCCAGTAGGTTGGTGTTTATGAAGATCTATAAGAGTAGGTCAATGCCTACTAGGATTTGTACCAATGAGGATTAGTGTCTCTAGTAGGTTGGTGCATACAAATTTTTGTAATAGTAGGTTGGTGCCTACAAAATTCTAAAGAAAAGTTTTTGTGGTTTTATCTCGAAAGGGTTTCCATGTAAAGTCTGTATACCGTGGTCAATCTTATGTACGATTGCTTTCGTATGGTTGATGAATGTTTAAATAAATAAAATATTGTCTTATACTGATTCACCCCCCCTCCCCCTCACCCCCCTCAGTACAAGTGTGTGCTCAACAATTGGTATCAGAGCGGGATCCTTTGGAAACACTTTAACCATTGGAATGTATATCTCAGGAGCACACATTGCCGGTCAGGAAGGTAGATCTCAAGAGCACACATGGTTGACCAGGAAGGTTTCTCCACAAACATGGCTTCGTTGTTTGACGAGACAAATTATTCCTTCTAGAGCATAAGGATGCGAACCTATTTAATGGCTCTTGGTTTTGATGTTTGGCAATCAATCGTGACTGGTTATACAACCCCAACAACTCCACCAACAT
This sequence comes from Picea mariana, assembly GCA_032191745.1. Lineage (NCBI taxonomy): Eukaryota > Viridiplantae > Streptophyta > Pinopsida > Pinales > Pinaceae > Picea > Picea mariana. Next base: position 5,532 of record JASDQU010106570.1, on the reverse strand, counting down.
ATGCGATCGAGAAGAAGCCTAGTGAAAGCAATGCAAAATCCATGAATGCCATTTTGTGGGGTCTACCAGAATTCGAGTTTGTCAAGGTGGCATTGTAAATCGACGAAATAAATTTGGGACAAGCTTCAAAATATATATGAAGGCGATGACATGGTTAAGAATGAAAAACTCCAAACTCATAGAAGACAGTTCGAGAGTCTGAAATTGAAAGACAAATAAAATGTTGTAGCTTGTCTCCTCTGTGTGGATGAAATTGTCAACACCATCAGAGGACTTGGTGAAACGATTGAAGAACCGATGATTGTACAAAAGGTGTTAAGGTCATTGCCCTTAAGATTTGATGCCAAAGTTTCCACTATTGAAGAAATGAAGGATCAGGATAAATTGACAATGGATGAATCACATGGGATTCTCACTGCATATGAAATGAGGACCGAAAAAGAAAATCCATCAAAGAAAGAAGCAACTTTCAAAGCCTCAAAGAAGATGAAGAATAAAGAACACAAATCAAGCGATTGTTCCAATTGTGAAATAGATGCAGATGAAGCACATTTTGTGAGAAAACTCAAAAAGGGATCTGACAAATACAAAGGTAAACCGCCCTTTAAATACTTTAATTGTGGAAAAGTAGGACATTTTACTGCTAAGTGTCCGTATGCAAAAGATGAAAGTAGTGATGATAAAGAAGACCGTAACGTAAAGAAACAGAGTAAACATCATCAACACAAAAAGAACCAAAAACATGACAAGCATGAAAAAAAGAACTCTTATAAGTAAAAGAAGAGTCTCTACTCAAAAGGGGTTAGTGATGTTGGCATGTTTTCAGATAGAAGGTAGAGCAGAGTATTTGTTTGTCATTGATGACAAGCACAACCCGATGATGATGAACAAGAGAAAGTGGCAAGACCAACAGTGCAACGATGATTGCATGATGAACAAGAGAAAGTGGCAAGACCAGTAGTGCAACGATGATTGCATGGTAGAAAATCCCGAAATGCGAAAGGACAGAGCATGTCAAATAACTCCATTTTAGAGTTTCGCAGACCGAGAAATCAGAGTTTCAGATACCGGGTGTTGGAAGTGTAGAAACACTTCACCACAGGAGTCTCGAAGTCGCAAAATGCGAAACACCGGAATCCCGAATCAGGCACAACGAAGACTTGTGAATTCGCGATATATTCCTAACCGTCGGATCAAGGATTGATCTGGACCGTTGATCAGACACGACAAAGGCCAATGAAGTTTTGATAAGATCTGGACCGTTGGGTCCAGAGGACACTTGGTGAAAGATCGTCATTTCGCTGACTGGAAAGTCAAAGGAACGAGGTTCCCTAACCTCTCGAATTCACAACATGTGAAATGATGAAGTGTCGAAATGTGAAAAACACTTTTTGGTGTAGGTTTTGGTTACCGGGAGATGGAGGAGTCAAGTGTTGAAACACTTAACAATAAGAATGTCGAAATAACGAAATGCGAAACCCCAAAGTAAACTCCATTTCAGAGTTTCGGATACCGGGACTTGGAATTGTCAAGAACACTTAACAATAAGAATGTTGAAATCGCGAAATACGAAATGCTGAAACGCCAAAAGGCAAAACTCCGAAATCCCATCAATCGTCCATCTCGGTGGGTTATGTGAACCATGCGATTATTTCAGAGATTTTGTGATCATGATTTTTATAATGGAGGAGTCATGATGACTCGAAGGGAAAAACACCGAAACCCCGTCAGTCGTTCGATTAAGAAAAGAAGGGATTTGGTTATGAAGTTTTTGTGGACCGTCGATCTGGCTCCATTTCGGGGATTGCGACATGGAGTAAAAAGTTATCTTATCACAAGGAGTGCCGAAATGCTGAAATGTCGAATTGCAAAATTGCGAAATAAATGCAAGAGCCTATGGATCCAATCCAGCAATGCAGGTGAATTTAAGACTGATCGGAGGGATACTATTTCACCTCACAGTTAATTGATCAGTTACGAATCAGTTAGCAAAACTGATTCATGATTCTTGATCGGTTGGCGTTTCAGTTGCCGATACGTCTTCTTGCCCAATGAAGATTCGATGTGTAACTGTGGTGGTGGGTGTGAAAAATAGATGGAACTGTAGAAAAGAAAAACAAAAGCATGTGCAATGTGTATAAAGCTTAGAGAGAAGCAACAGAAGCTGAACATAAGAGAAAAGTAGAAGAGAGCAGAATGTGCACATTTAAAAGATCATGAAGAAGGACAAAGAAAGAACAGATAGACAGAGACAACAAGTCAAGACAAATATGAACATAGAAGAAGGATAGTGTAGCAGAGAAGAATTGCAGAACAGTGTAGAATTGTTAAGAATTGATTTATCTGTATGTTGGTTTTTCAATCATTTATTTGTAATCAGGGAGGTAGGGAGGTGCTAGGGAGGATTGTTGTCCTCAGAGGTTCAAGTGGGTGCTTGAACACAAGGAATTGTAGCTTCCATTTGGTTGCAACCAGAAAAACCAGGGTGGCAGGGTGGTGCAAGGGAGAACAAATGTTCTCTGTTATATAGGTTGGAGCCTGTGTAACTGGAAGTAGGTGCTTCCATCCAGTTGTTGCTGGAACACTCAGGGAGTTGGTGCTTCGTTCTAGTGGGTGCTAGAGAAACCAGAGAGTTTGTGCTCTCAAACAAGTTGGAGCTTGTAAAACAGAGGTAGTAGCCTCACATTGAGTTGGTGCTCAATTATAGATGATGTACAGAACTTAAAAGACTGCCTATCATTTCGAAGAAGAAGAGGTTTTC
>JASDQU010106569.1:83872-97332 GCA_032191745.1 Picea mariana | reverse complement strand
TCAAAGAAAGTATTAATACAGATGAAAGAAACCCTGAAGGAACGTAAAGATGTCTGATTACCAGAGATCTTCAAAGAAAAGGAGCAAGTCAAAGCAAGAATAGGGGACTTCAACATCGACTGTATTCTTGATGAAGAAACGCAAGTGAACATTATGCCAGAAATAACTTGGGAAGATATAGGGAAGCCTGCCATGATTCCTTCATTGGGAGGAATAGGACTATTCAGAGGAAAAATGATGATGTTATGTGGAAAACTCACTCAGATACCTATGACAATCAATGGAACTTCAACAGAAGAAGATTTTGAGATTATCAAATTCATTGAAGACAGTGCCCCGTTTACTATGCTACTCGAAAAAACTTGGATTGAAAGAGATCAAGCAAGAAAGAAGGAAGAAGAAGAGGTTTTAGAACAGCAGAGACAAGAGTTAAAAGATTTCATGACCAGAAGGATTGCGCGGTTGAGAGAAGAACAAGAGAACAAGTCAAAGTTATTCAACACTAGAGACCCAGATGTCAAAGTTGCCAAAACATTAGGGGATTCATAGAATATTGGAGCATCTATATCAGATATCAACGAAGTAGCACCTCTGAGTCTTGGGAGAGGACCTCATCAGCAAAAAGTGACAATGCCCAAGGAAAATAAGAATCAAAATGGGAAGAGAATCACCGATACAAAGCTCACTAGAAAGAAGGCTAGAAAGCTAAGTAAGAAGGCTAAGATTGAAAAATTATAGAAGATCCCAGAGGGTACCTCGCAGCAAGACACTTTGCATAATTGGAGCTTCGTTGGGTTATAGAAACAACGACATATGCCACTTTGCTGAGGCAAAGTAATATAGCCATTGGAAGCCAATATAACCATTCAAATGCTGCTCCGAATGGATCAGAAAGCATTTATGGCTCACCACTAGACCGTTTGATCATGCCATAATGGACAGAACATAAGTTAATGCAGCCTCATACCCATTGCAAGCAGACCATTTCTAAGTTTCCCTACTTATTCCATCGCACCATGCACTGAGAATACTTTTTGATAAGTGAGAATGTGAGCTTGAAGCCTGTGATTACTTCACCCTGTGATCATTTCTTTGTTCTCATACCATTCACTGTAATCTTTGAATTTATTTCACACTCAAGCTAGTTGACCCGAGCTTGTATGTCGGATGAGCTCAATGTTGTTGAGAAAGTAGTTGAAGAAGTTTTGATTGACTTAATGACTAAGAGAGTCATGTCGGAGTGAGGATTATCTACAGGAGTCCAAGCATCATCAACGAGAGGACGCCAGGCCTCCGCTTCCACTGCTCGTGTCAGTCCATCCTGGTCGACCGATGAGAAATGGACCAAGCATAGGGACGACATCGCAAATGCCAAGCTTATCCCACACATTCTACCTACTTAATTACCACCTCTAATCAGTGCCATCAACCATGATAGTGTACTGTGAGACTTCGAGTACACTTTGATCACCACGTACCTTCTAAAAGGGGTGGGCGCAATTCGTGCTGACCAAGAGAAGCTCAGAGCACTGAAATTTAATGATTTTAACCTTGGAGATCGTAAAGTTTATAGCATGTTAGCCCCGCATAAGTACTTAACCAGGACCAAAGGCAAGAATTCTAAGATTGTCCCGCAGTCATGGACCCAGAACCTCGTGCAGTCCACACTGCTTAATGTAATGAAGATCCCGCACTTCGGCAGACACCAAGAAGTCAACGCATGATTCAAGTTGTTCTTTTCCTACTACCACAGAGGATACTTATGGTTGGACCACCGCATCACTGTGGATCTGACCTTGATCAATCAGATCATAGGACTTAGTATGCAAGGCCCTGACCCACAGGATTTTTACCCTAGAAAGACCTCAGACCGAGTACTAGCGCAGAGGACAAAAAAAACTTATGGCGATGTCAAGAAAGGCACGTGAGGCTACAAGGTATCCTCTATCCAGAGTAGCGAAGTACGCCTTGCCTGTTAGCTGATCGCGGGAAATCTAGTTCGAAATAATAGACCAACACAAGTGATTGGATTCATAGTTGACCTTGCAGGGAAGTGCGCTGAGGGACTACAGATGAACTAGGTGTAGTACCTTGTAAACCAGCTAGAGCTTGATTGTAGAGAAGTGCAAGACCAAGGGTATGAGTTCCACTTTAGTTGGTTTCTCATACAGATCTCTTTCATCACCTGGGAGCTACCAGAAGGTTCCACTTTTTCGGAGATCGAACCCTTCGAACCACTGGTCATGAATTTCTGCATGCTATGGTACTCTAGCAACATGAACAAGTAGTGGTAGTCCAATGTTGTCTTCCATGCCTATTACATCCAATTGAAGAATGAAATCCAGTCTACACCATACCTCACCCCAAACACACTTCATAGGTTTAGACCTTTGATAAAATTCAGCGTGGACCGCCACTTCACCTATATCACAGCGTGCACTGATGAGCACAAACAGCATCTCCAGTCACACTACAAGTTGAAAAAAGAAGACTTGGAGCAGATTACCAAGGAATGGTCGGCGGACCTCCTTATTACAGCAGACCCCATAGAAATGTCCGATGTGGATAGCCCTGAAGCTATGCCAGATAAACCTATACCAAGAAAGACTAAGAAGGATGATGATTTTCAAGATGTCCATAGCACATCCATGAAGACTACTTTGATCTCACCTGTGCAGGGAGGCGATGGGGAATAAATAGGAGGCACATAAGTTGAGAAAAATAAAGGTGAGGTTACTCTGCCTTGAGAGGAGGAGGATCCCTCTAAGAAAAGGAAGATTACCCCACCAAATACCTCATCCAGAAAGAAAAATAAGGCCACCCAGACTACGTTTAAGACTACCCTCATACCGGATGACTACGACTTCTTAATCGTTGCGCTGAATGATGCTTCACTAGAGATCGCATAAAATCAAGAAGCGAAGTAGGAGGAGGTATTCATCTGAATCAAGGGTGAAATTCAAGAAGTGCAGTAGGCACTCCAGTCCAGCTGTGCAGTTCCTACTGCGCCCTTGATAATTGAAACAGCAAGAACAGGCGATGAGCCCACCCAATTACACCAGATCATCGATAAAGTCTAAGCTCGCCTTCAACGAGCTCAAGAAGACACAATGCAAGCCACCCAGTCTTTGAGACAAGTACAAATCACACTTGTAGAACAACAGAGTAAGAAAGAATAGGAAAATATTTCCCTACAAGCGAAGTGGGATGAGGAAAAATCAAAGTTACAGCAGAGCAAGGACCAGTTGCTAGTAGAGCAACTTGAAGTATAGGAAAGGGTTCACAAAGAACTTCACTCTGTGACGGTCATAGTAGTTAATATTGAAGAACGTGTCCCACAGTAGGTGGCACAACTTGAAGAAGTAATCAAGCAACTTCAGCAATGCATCGTAGATCTGGAACTTTGTACCATGCCCGAGACTCCTCAAGAAATAAGATATATAAGGGAGGAAATTGCCCGCTACACAGTTGGTTGATTAAAAACCTTTGCCTCGGAATGTAAGCAACTGAGCGCTAGAAGTTCCCAGACTTATGAGAACCTCACAGAGAATCCAAAGTTGTAGGCATTGGAGGCATAGCTCCAAGAAACAAAGAATCATGTAGATACGATACAGGCGCAACTGAAGTACTTGACCCCAGTCGAAAGAATGAAGAGATTTCCAGAAAAATGCACCGCCCAACAACAGGTACACACGCTGCAAAGTAAAGTGATGGAAGTCTCCCAACGACTTCAACCAATCCAAGAAAAGGCATGCCAACTGTTCACTGAAGTTGAAATCTAGGGAGCCAAGCTTGAACAGGTTGTCATCTCCATGGAACAACACCTGGAAGGGACAGTAAATGACGCAGTGATCTAGAAGTTCATTGAGCAAGAGGTTGTCACACTGCAGCAGGTCAAAGTAGCTCAAGCCAAGATCGAGGCATTCGAGGTGGAATTGATCATACTAGAGTGACTCGGGACGAGTCACAGGTGAGTGTTGGGGGCTTGTTGGCCCTTGACCAAGTTGTGAGGAACACTTGGTCATATTTGACCATTTTTGGACTTCGACAACCTGTCAAAGATAGAATTCCAGGAGAAGAAGATATCATGGGATCTCAGTCCACTTTTGGGCCCCTTTTAGGGTTTTTGGGTTAATGTAATGGGAAAGGGATGTCGGCCCATGGGTTTACCCATGTTTAGGCCCACTTTTGTAATGTATAAATAGAAGGATAGGCAATGTAAGAAGTAGTATATGTGATTGCTTAGTGCAATTGGCATTGCATCTATGTGATGTTGAATAAGTGCTCTGTGAGAACTATGTAAGGCTTGGAAGGCTAAGTGAAAGTTACTGTGAGGTTGCTATAGAAAGCTAAGTGTTGTAACTCAAGGAAGAAGGATCTAGCGAATTGTGCATATCTTCTGTCCTATGCAAAGAAGGGTTTTGGAGGCTTTGTGCTTGTAACATATTGAAGATGATAATAAAGAAGAAGATATTGTGGATGTAGCCCCAGGGTGGGGGTGAACCACATAATTTTGTGCGTTATGCTCTGTGCTTTGATTCAATGTGTTTATCTTTGCTTATGTTATGTGCTTTGATATATCCACTTATTCTATGTGCTTTATAGATATATATGATTGTTAGATGTAATGTGTATGAGGATGCTTATTGTTGATCTATTGGATCTAATTTGGGTTACTATGATTAAGTACTAAAATATTGTAGATCTGAGTGTACACCACGATGCTTTGTGTTGTCTGCGAAGTATAATAAGGGTTGAATATTTATGAATGATTGATGTTAAGTGCAAATGATATAATCATAGGTCTGTGCCCCAGATAAGGTTGCAGACACCTGAGTCTTGCAACCACCCATGCCTCTACCTCAGGTGAGACTTCATCTGCTTTGCAGGTGTTGCCGAAAGGGTCGGTAGTTAGGGCTTTGTTAGTGTGCTCTTGAGCGTTGAACCCTAGGTCTACCCGTATGCCAACATACGGAAAGGGAGGGGCCTAAAAGTTAAGGAAAAGGTCTAATCTAGGGAGCTTAAGTCAAAAAGGAATATTATATTAATATTTCTTAAATCATAAAGTATGGATAATTATTTTATTCTAAGTTCTAAAGTTGGGGACAAGTGGGCCAAAGTAGCTCCCAACATGATAAGTGTCAAGTTGGGGACATGCATACATATTGTGGGAACTTAGTTCATTTCCATCATTGTTTCCATGATTCTATCCATCATTCCTTCCATCATTCAATCATTCAGTCAATCATCCATGAACATGCACACACCCATTGAGATGTCTTTCGTATCTTTGTGACTGTACATGAACCTGTATCCATAGCCATTTTGTGTTTGTGTAGCTAGTTAGCTTGGGAGATGGATTGAAGAAGCAGGTTGCCAAGCTTGTGGGATATTGAAGAGGCGGGTTTTCAGGCCCGTGAGCAATTCTCTGGGTGAGATAATTGTTGGGAATTGATTTCTTGAATGTGCTAAACTGCAGCTACAGTGCTCTGAGACTCCCTGTTTGGCTTGTTGCTGAAGCCCGAAAAGGAAGTGGGGTAGTCGAAGGACTGTTGAACAGAGAAGGGGCACAATTCTTGGGTGGGACAAGCATGTGGGGAATGAGGGACTGTAGGTTGTTAGTTTGAGTTGGCACCTGAGATAGAGTCTTTCTTATTGTCTATGAGCATTTAGGCTAGTTAGGAATCCCTTTACCTGGGTGGAGTTTAGTCCCAGCTCGGGGGTGACCCATTTTTGAGAGTGATGAGCAGTGTAGTCTAAGGCTAGGAGGTTCATGGAAGGTCTGCACGCAGTTGGTGACATTATTACCAAGATAAGTTCCAATTATGTAATGAATTTACATGTTGCATTGTTATTTACATGCTTATTCTTATGAGTTATCATATGTGTGGTTATAACTGTGTTTATTTTTATGAGTATTGCATGTATATGCTGCATGTATACGTTTACTATTATTTCAGTGTGAATCCATGTATTTACACAACGTATTTGTTTGTTTATGTTTTTATATATATGATTCCACAAAAATTTTGTGTGCATATGTATTTTAATTGCATGCAGTTGGAAAATTTTATGTGGCATAGCTCAGTTAGATGTTGGGTATGTTACAGTATGTTCCGCAGAGAGAGAACAGTAAGAATTCTTTGGCGTAGCGTGGCCCGGCATGGATGGTCGAGGATGTTACAATATGGTATCAGAGATTCAGTTTTCAACATTGATCCTAGATGGGCTGAACAAGTGAGTTGAATCGAAATGTCACAGAAGATTTATTTCGAAGTCACCAAATTTCAAGTCACAGAGCATCCATGGTAAATTTAGAAACAATGACGAGGAATTGGGAAAAGCCCCAATTTTTGTTGTTAAATTCATGAGAAAATGGAGAAATTAGGCCAAGTGGTGAGATATTATTGTTTTAATATATGTTCTAGCAAATTTGGACCTGGAATTGGTCGAATTTGAAATTACAGTGAAGCCATGAGAGATGGAGCGAGATTAGTAAATAAAATTCCCAATTCATGAATTGATTTTTGGGTAAATTCATTCCAGAAATGTCAACCCACAACGATTTGTTGTTGCAGAGGTTGAATGAGAATTATAGGGGTGAAATTGAGGAAATTTCATAGTTGCATAAGGTCTATGATAAATTGGGGGAAAACATTAGAAAAAGCCCCAATTTCAGCAGCAGAATTCACGAGGAATTGATGTGCATTAAAATGTATGTGCACAGGTGGGCACACTAAAATGTGTAGTAAAGGATTATGATATGTAAAAATTGGTCATTGCACGAAAAAATGTTGGCGTGCTAGTGCGCACGCTAAATTTTGGCACCGCGTGGAAAAATATTGTTGTGCGGCTGTACGCACTAAGTTCTGATGTCGTGCGGAAAAATGTTAGTGTGCGGATGTGCGCACTAAATTTTGGTGTCGCACAAAAAGATATTGGTTTGAGCGCTAAATTTAGCATTGCACGGTGTGCACACACATAATAATGGCATGCGTGGTGTGCGCAGTATTGGCAAAGCGCAAAGGAATTTGGTTTGTGTGCGCACAATGTGGGTATATGTTGTCGCACGACAATTTAGTTAACGGTGCGCGCAAAGTAGTGGTGCATGGTGGGGCGTATTAAACTTTGGGATGGTGTAGCGCATTGAGTGAAATGCACATAGAATATCAGTGCATGGTACAAAAACTATGTGCGGTGGATATCAGTGCGCGGTACAAAAATTGTGTGCGGTGGATATTGGCGCACGACATAAAAGTAGTGTGTGCAAGTTAGTGGCGTGACAGACAAGTGATACACAGTGGTTTTAAAGTGCGTGAAGCATGATTTCCCTAGTGTTGTTGTTGTGGATGGTAAATATGGGTTACAGGTTGAAATTTGTGCATGTGAAGTCGTTTGGAAGGCGAATAACAACACAAAACTAGAGATTTTTGTGACATTTTATATCATTTGAACATCATACTTTTGCAGCACGTTTTTGAGGGCCTTAAGAGAGTTTTTAGCAACTCAAAAACCACAAGACAGAGGTGTACCAAAAGTACATTATGTATTTTTAGCTCAAATAAAATAACTTGGAGAGATATTTCTAATGGTGTAAACTGTTCGTCAAATAGATCTTTTTTGAGAAAGTTGCAGCTTAAACAGTGAAGGGTAAATTATAAGACCCAGCTAGCTTCAAAGAGCCATAACTTTCTTCTCCAGAATCGGATTGAGGCGCAGGAGAAGTCAATGGAAAACTATTGAACCATAGAAGGTAGTTCTAGAGCTGAATTAAATTTTTGGGCATGGTAAAGGTGTTTAACATGGAAAATAAGGTACCTGTAGCATACCAGTTACAATATGGTATTTTGGTCTGGAATTTCAGCAGGCTGTAACTAACATTCCAGAACCCATAAAGAGGTGAAACTTGGACAGAATGTCCATAATATGTTTATGAAAAAACCCAATTAATATCATACAAAAATTCCAATGGAGTAGGTGAGAAAATGCATAATTACAGCGCAGAGTTGTGCCAAGTGAAAGTATGAACAGAAAAGTTAATGGGCAAATTTCAAATAACCATAAATTTATTCTCAAGACTCGGAATTGAGCATGGGAGAAGGCGTTGGAAAGGTATCAGACAGTGGAATATAATTATCCACCCAGAAAATTGAATTGGGCATTCAAATTTTCAGGAAATTAGAAGAAATAATTCTGATATATTATTGAACCAAAATGGTTCATATTTTTCATGAAAATTGCTGAAATAGTTAGTCTGACAAAGTTTTGTTGGCTGCACATTTTGCAGAGTTAACAACAACTAGATCAGATCAAGATCAGTGTAGAGTCCATAGGAATGGGAGAGGCATAGGGGACTTACAGTCAAGAAGATGAAATCAGAGGAATGGATGTCCATTTGAGCATTGAAGGAACAAACTCCAATGGACATGGAGGAGAAAAGGATGAAAACATGAAAATTGCAGAGACCATTAAAAAATTGCAGAAGGATGTCCAAAGCCATAAAGCTAATAATGAAAAGATTATGAAAGACAAGGAGCAACAGGATGACTTCAACATGAGGTTATTGCAGATCTTGAACAGAATAGAAAAGAAATTGTATAAGGAGAGTGGCTCGAGCAAATCAGGAAGTCACAGGCCTTTTGATGAGAAAATAAAAGCAAGAAGTGTTAGCAGACATCACCATCACTCCCCAAGGCATTCCAATAAGAGAGCAGGTAGCATCTCAAGTCCATCCCCTATCATAAATCACAAGATGTTTGGGGTTGATGAGCTACGAGGAGAAATGAACAAAATCAAACCTCCTACATTTGATGGTGAGCACAAGAAGGATGAAGATGCAGAGACATGGTTGTTGGGCATGAGAAAGTATTTTCAATTGAATAATTATTCTTCTCATGCAGAAGGTAGAATTTGTATCTATCAACTCAATGGAAAGGCATCCATGTGGTGGGATCAACTTGTGCAGGTGCAACACATTAAAGATAAAAGTGTTACTTGGAGGGAATTCAAGAAGTATTTTGAGAAGAAATACTTGACTAAGAGATATTATAACAAGAAAATGAAAGAGTTCTTTGAACTCAAGCTTGGGAGTATGACCATAGATGAATATGAGAGAAGGTTTTTAGAATTATTGAAGTATGTCTCTTTCATCAAGGATGAGACAATTAAGATTCAGAGGTATTTGAGTGGATTGCCATCATTTATCAGTGACAAAACATAGTATGATGATACCAATACATTGGAGGAGACCATAAGGCAATCTAAATGCCTTTATGATCAGCAAAAAGCAAGGCTAAATTTCCAAAAAGCTTGGGAAAACAAAAATAAATTCAAGGTGGATCAGAGGAAGAAGGGATCTAAGCCTCCATTTTTCAGAAATAATCCACATAGACAAAAAGCTCCTAGAGAGCCCGGAAAAATCAAGGAAGGAGGTCAAAGGCTAGGGCAGGCACCTATTCAATGTTGGGGTTGTAAAGGAGATCACATGTTCAGAGAATGTCCTCACAGAGGTGAAAAAGGGAGGATTGTTCACAATGTACAGCAAGCTGAAATAGTGGAGGACATGGGTAGAAATGTGCCAAAGATCTATGTAGCCCTGGACAACAAGCAAGCAGAGTATTAGTCACATATGATTGAAGTGGAAGGTATGATCAACAACCAAACCATTGCAATTTTAATTGATTCGAGAGCTAGTCATAGTTATATAGATCCTAAGATGGTGGAAAGTTTTCATTTTCCAAGAAGAAAGAATGGAAAATATTGGTTGGTGTAGTTGGCTATAGGATCCAAAAGAAAAGTCAATGAGATGGTAAGTCATGTCTTATGGACATGAATATATTTAACACCAGGGCAGATTTGAACATCTTGCCTTTAGGTTCCTATGACTGCCTAATTGGGATGGATTGGTTGGATCAGCATCATGCTATCCTAGATTGTCATAACAAGGAATTTACTTGCTTGTATGAGGAAGGGAACCTAAGGAGAGTGCAGGGAATTCCCAGGGCAGTATCCATCATAGAAATTTTAGCATTGTAGCTAAAGAAATGTTACAAAAAAGGGTGTCAAATATTTGCAGCTCATATGGAAGAGACACCTAAAGATAAGGTGCCAAATTTCGAATATTATGTAGTCCTAAAAGAGTTTGAAGATGTGTTCAAGGAGGTACCAGGACTACCCCCAAAGAGAGATATTGTTTTTTCTATAAATTTAATGCCTAGAGCAGCTCCAGTGTCAAAGACTCCATACAGAATGAGTACACCAAAGTTGAAGGAGTTGCAAATGCAGCTTGAAGAAATTCTGAAGAAGGGGTATATACACCCAAGTGTGTCACCTTGGGGTGCCCTAGTCTTGTTTGTGAAGAAGAAAGATGGAACATTAAGATTGTGCATTGATTTCAGACAGTTGAATAAAGTGACTGTTAAGAACAAGTATCCTCTGCCAATGATTGATGATATTTTTGATCAATTGAAGGATGCAAAGATATTTTCAAAGATAGATCTTAGATCAGGATACCATCAAGTAAGGATTAAAGAGGAAGATATCAGAAAGACCGCATTTATTACAAGGTATGGTCATTATGAGTTCACAGTGGTGCCATTTGGGTTGTCAAATGCACCAGTTGTTTTCATTGCTTAATGAATGGTGTTTTCCGAGAATATTTAGACAAGTTTGTTATTGTATTTTTGGATGACATTCTTGTATATTCCAAGTTAGAAGAAGAGATTGAACATCATTTGAGGATGGTGTTGCAAGTATTAAGGGAGAATCAGTTGTATGCCAAATTGAGAAAGTGCTCATTTTATCAAAAGAAAATCCATTATTTGGGGCATATCATTTCAAAGGATGGGATAGCAGTGGATCCTGAGAAGATAGAAGCCATTAGAGATTGGTCAGCACCAAAGAATGTGACAGATTTCAGATCATTCATGGGCCTTGCGGGCTACTACAGGAGATTTATTGAAGGATTTTCAATGATTGCACACCCAATCACTTCCTTCCAAAGAAAGGGTGTGAAGTTTTAGTGGACATTGGATTGTGAAAAGAGTTTCCAACACTTGAAGAAATTATTAACAAGTGCTCCAATACTAAGGATTGCAGACCCAAATGAAGACTTCATTGTATGCACAAATGCATGTAAAGAAGGACTTGGTGGAGTCCTCACTCAAAATGGGTTTGTTATATGTTATGAATCAAGGAAGTTGAAGGAGCATGAAGGAAACTATGCCACTCATGATTTGGAGTTAGCAGCCATAGTGCATGCGTTGAGGAAATGGAGACACTACCTCATGGGGAAAAGGTTTGAGTTGAGGATAGACCACAATGGTATGAAATATTTATTTGATCAACCAACTCTAAATGCTAGGCAAAGTAGATGGTTAGATATTTTAAGTGAGTATGACTTCGATATAAAGAATATCAAAGGGAAGGAGAACAAAGTGGTTGATGCACTCAGCAGAAGAGTGCATGAATTGCATGCTACATCCATTAGCATGTACCAATCAGATTTGAAAGACAAAATTATAGAGGCTTCCAAATCAGATTTTCAATACAAGTATTTAGTGGCAAAATTACAGCAAGGTAATTTGCAGCAGAAAATTGAAGAATACAAGCTAGATAACAATGAAATTCTCATGTACAGGGGCAGAATTTATGTACCAAATTCCCAGGAGTTGAAAAATATCATATTGAGAGAAATGCATAATGTGCCTTATGCTAGGCACCCAAGATATCAGAAAACTATTGCAGTTGTCAAAATCCAATATTATTGGCCAGGCATGAAGAAAGAGGTTGTTGATTTTATTGCCAGATGTTTAGAATGTCAAAAGGTAAAGGTTGAGCATAGACACCCAGTTGATTTGCTACAGACATTACCCATTCCTGACTGGAAATGGGAAGTTGTAACCATGGATTTCATCACTAAACTTCCCAGAACAAAAAAGCAACATGATTCTATCATGGTGGTGGTGGATAAGATTACTAAAGTTGCCCATTTTATTCCAGTTAAGCTTACTCACAAGGAAGAAAACATTGTTAATGTTTATATCAAGGAAATTGCAATATTACATGGCATTCCCAAGACAATTGTGTCTAACAAAGATCCAAAATTTACCTCAAAATTTTGGAATGGGTTATTTAATGGATTTGGAGCAAATTTGAATTTTAGCACAGCTTATCATCCAGAATCAGATGGGCAAACAGAGAGGGTGAATCAAGTGATTGAAGATATGTTGAGGATGTATGTGATGGATAAACTATCAAAATGGGAAGACTACCTACACTTGGTAGAGTTTTCTTATAACAATGGGGACCAGCATCTATAAAGATGAGCCCATTTGAGTCACTTTATGGCAGGAAGTGCAACACACCAGTAAGTTGGGATAACCCAGCAAACAGAGTTGTGGTTGGGCCAGATTTTCTCAGGGAAATGGAGGAGCAAATGATAAAAATAAATTGAAATTTAAAGGTTGCCCAAGACAGGAAGAAAATCTATGTTGATAAGGGTAGAAATCACAGGGAATTTAAAGTGGGTGACCATGTATTTTTGAAAGTGAAAGCCAATAGAAGTTCCCTAAAATTGGGAAATTGTTCAAAGTTGGCATCGCCCTATTGTGGGCCATTTGAAATCCTAGAGAGGATTGGTCCAGTTGCTTATATGATCGCATTACCTGCATCTATGTCTATTCATAATGTATTCCATGTGTCATTTCTAAATAAATATATACATGATGCTAATCATGTTATTGATTGGAATGTGATTCAGGTGGATCAAGAAGGCACTTTTCAAGTGCATCCAGTATGCATTCTGGACCGAAAAATCAAACAGCTCTGGAATCGAGCCATAGGGCTTGTAAAGGTTCAATGGACCTGGTACTATCATGAGGATGCTACTTGGGAGCATGAGAATGCAATGCAAGAAAAATACTCGCATATTTTTTAGGCTTTTTGAAAATTTCGTTGTATGTGTGTACATGATGCACTGAGGATAGTGCATAAAATAAGGGGAGGGGATTGTAATATCCCTAAGGCCGAACCCAATTGTAAATGTAAATGAAAATGTACTTAAGCTGGTGAGATGTCTGACATCATTTTGTATGCACCTTTCATGGCATAGTGCACGCAAGTACTATGCAGTAAAAGGATGAAGCGTGCACATTCTTGGATACAGCGTGCAACAAATTAAGTGTGTGCGATATTGAGGCCAGGGAGCCTTTGTGTTTATGCTATGTTTTATAGGCTGGTGAGCCAGTTGTTATAAGCTATGATGCTTATGTTTTGATTAGGCCGGAGATCCTAGATGTTAAAGGCCAGTGTGCATGTTTTTGTAATGTTTCATAATTAATATAAAATACATCATTGTGCGTAGACCGACCATGATAAAAGAGTATGGTGGACTAAAATCCACTGGTTAGGGAAAGGGAGGGGCCTAAAATTTAAGGAAAATGGCTAATCTAGGGAGCTTA
>JASDQU010106569.1:60838-73103 GCA_032191745.1 Picea mariana | reverse complement strand
ATGTAAATGCATGGATTCATACTGAAATAACAGTAAACATATACATGCATCATATGCGGGAAATACCCATAACTATAAACACAGTTATAAATCATACACAGATAAATCCATAAAAATAAACATGGAAATAATAATGCAGCATGTAAATTTATCACACAATTAAAACTTATCTTGGTAAGAATATTAGAAACTGTGTGCAGACCTTCCATGAACCTCCTAGCCTTAGACCACACTGTTCATCACTCTCAACAGTGGGTCACCCCCAAGCTGGGACTAAACTCTACCCGGGTAAAGGGTTCCTAACCAGGCTAATGGCTCATGGAAAATAGGAAAGACTCTGTCACAGGTGCCTACTAAAACTAACAACCTACAGTCTCTCATTCCCCACATGCTGGTCCCACCCCAAGAAGTGTGCCCCTTCTCTTATCAACAGTCCTTCAGCTGCCCCACTTCCCTTCTAGAGCTTCAGCAACATGTCGGACAGGAAGTCTTAGAGCCCTGTAGCTGCAGTTTAGCACCTTCAGGAAATCAATTCTCCAGCAATTCTCTCACCCAGAGAGAAATTGCTTACAGGCTTGACAACCCACCGTTTCAATATCCCACGGGCCTGACAACCCGCTTCTTCAGTATCCCATGGGCCTGACAACCCGCTTCTTTGATCCAACTCCCCATCTAACCAGCTACACAAAACTATATGGCCATGGATACAAGCTCAGGTACAGTGACAGGAAGTGTGAAGGATAGATTACTGCGTGAGTGAAAGATCATGTTATGGCTGAATGGATAATTCCCTGATGGAAGGAATGATGGGAAGAATTATGGAAAAAGATCAGAAAATGAACTAAGTCCCAACAATATGTATGCATGTCCCCAACTTGACACTTGCCATGTTGGGAGCTACTTTGGCCCACTTATCCCCAACTTTAGAACTTAGGATAAAATAATTATCCATACTTTATGATTTAAGAAATATTAATATAATATTCCTTTTTGGCTTAATCTCCCTATCTTATCCCTTTTCCTTAACTTTTAGGCCCCTCCCTTTCCCTAACCAGTGGATTTTGGTCCCCCATCTCTTTTATCGTGGTTGGTCTATGCGCAGCGATGTATTTTATATTTATTATGAGACATATAAAAAAATAGGCGCACTGGCCTTTAACATCTAGGCTCTTCGGCCTAATCAAATCATCAGCATCCTAGCTTATACTAACTGGCTCACCAGCCTATAAAATGCCTCATATACACAAAGGCTCCCTGGCCTCAATATTGCGCACACTTAAGTTGTTGCGTGCAGTATCCGAGAATATGCCCATTTCATCATTTTACTGTGCAGTACATGCGCGCACTACACCATGGAAGATGCATGCCAAAAAGATATAAAACATCTCACCAGCTTAAGTACATTATTACATTTACAGTTGGGGTTCAACGTGGGGATATTACACTAGCGTCTCATTATCTCACTCACTCATTCACTCATCAAGTGCACAAGTTTGGTAGCTGCAATTGGGATAAGAAGGAAGAGAGAGGCGCATTGCTCAGTGTTGGATATTCTCTAGTGTTTTGGTTTATTGTCTTGGCATTGTATTGGCTATCTATATTAAGGAATTTTTTGTTGGGTTTTCTCCCCCATGAGGGTTTTCCAGGATAAATGTTGTGTATCTTGTGATTTTGTTTCTCTCAGTGATCATACCTATGTTATTGTTATCTTGTAAAATGAAAAGAAACCTAATAATATCTCAAAACTTAGCATGGTATCAGAGCTAAGTTGAAGAGAGAACCTTTCACTGGATAAGAAAAAATTTCAGTGTTGTCATACAAGAAAATTAGGGCTTTTGTTGCACCTCTTTTGTCACCTAAATGAGAAAAATAGGGGTGCTTACAAGCCCAGTCAAGTCATCTAGGCAAGACAGCAGTATAGGAAAGAGTTAGAAGTGTAAAACATAAAAGATAAGTGAATAATTAAACTAAGAATGATAACAACAATTAAACTATAGTGCATAAGGACATAAGAACAATAAACAAACAATACTCATGCCACCAATGGAAAGGATTGTATTAGTGGAAAGAAAACACCAAAGAGAAAGGGAGACTTTGGGTCCCCTCTTCCTCC
This sequence comes from Picea mariana, assembly GCA_032191745.1. Classification (NCBI taxonomy): domain Eukaryota; kingdom Viridiplantae; phylum Streptophyta; class Pinopsida; order Pinales; family Pinaceae; genus Picea; species Picea mariana. The sequence goes on along the minus strand of JASDQU010106569.1, from coordinate 70,990 downwards.
AAGGGAGGGCTCTTGGACCCCCAAATATTGAGCTCTTCTTACAAATGAGGAACTAGAATGAAATGGTGAAGAGAATCCAAAGCACATTCAATCTAGAGGTGATATGAATGGCTAAGTGCAATGGTGCTAGCATGCTCTTGATGAGGAAATAGGATCCTCCAAGAGAATATCAGAAGCATAACAATACAAATGAATTCCATGAAAATGTAGTGCACCCATGGCCTCCTTTTATAGGATAACTTTGAGGCATTATTCAACCATCTTTTAGTGTGAACAAGGGGGCATTTAGGGAACCCTTAGGTCTTTGACCAACCACCCAGCTGGATTCAGCCAAGATTTGGATGTCAAATCGACTTGAAAGCTGAACCAGAAGTGGGTGGGAGGCTGACCAATATCATAAATGTGTTTTTTTGAGGGATGCATGGTTTTTTGCGTCCACAGTCGCGCATCGTGTGCATGTGCGCTTTTTCCTGTGTTTCTGAATGGTGCATGTGCATGTGCTCCCTGTGTAGTCCTAGCGCATGCTGATTTTATTGTTGATTGTATAGTTTTGGGAATTTTGGAAATGCATTTTTGGTCCATGGGTGAGCTAATAGCTGTTTGGAGATGTTGGATTTCTGTAACCATTTGCGGATGAAATTTCAGTGATAACAGATGCCCCCTGATGAATGAGGTTAGGAGCATACGTATAGCCAAAATACATCAATGTTTCTTCTACTAAGAGTACCATTGTAAGAAAGAGTGATAAGGAGAGTGTCAAGAGAGATTCATTGGAGGGAGAGGGGAACCTGTAGGACTCAAACCTTTCGCAAGGCGTCAAAAAATAAAACTATGTACAAATGAGGCGGGCATACCCCATGCTCGTGTCATGTAACTCAAAAATGTGTAATACAGTTACTGAAGCTGTGTGTCGGTGTAGATGACTGCATCAACCTCAGGGGTGGGTTGATAATAGCATAGGATGATTCTGATGGTGAATGAGCTCTGAAAAGAGGTGATGACACCTAGAATAAGTGTCAAGGATTCGCAAGCATTGATGGACTAACAATTTTCAGAGGTCTTCGAAAAATATAAAAACAACTGCATGAGTCACAAAGTAAGACCCACCACAACATGAGAAAGTGTTGAAGTTGAATGTGGTGGGGGTCAATGGCATAAGAGAGCAATGATGGTTCTCTCTGTGTCGTCTGAGACTCCTCATTGTAAAGGTAATCAGAGTCAAGATATTGTCGCCCTGCTAGAAATTGTGTTGATGTCGACAGAAAGGGGGATGCGACCTCGCGAAGCAGAGGGCTTCATGAAATCAACTCAGACAAAATTAAGAAATGATGAGTAACATGGATGAAGTCTATGAGTAGTGAGACTCAAGACTGCCTTTGGTTGGGGAGAGATGTAAAGTGGCAGCAACCGTGAAACTGAATCTAGTGTCAGGGGGACAACGAGATGAGTGTAAATTGTGCCAGAGGCATGACAAAATGGATAAACACAGAGATCAAAATGTGTATGGGTTGTAGGATACTTGGGGTTTATGGATAATGTCATTGATGTCGAGAAGTAAAAAAATCCCCAACCAAGGGCGACAAGGGTTGCTTTGCCGGGGAAAGGAAGGTCGCTAAAGGAGACAATAGAAAGTTATGAAAATGCGGAAAAAGGGTTTGTACAATTACCAAAAGAATAAAAAATAAGTTGGGATAATTGTGCAGATACAGAAATGGGTGCCCCAGTGTAAGATGGCTTGTCTGGATGAGAGCACAAGTTTCTCAAAAAATAAGTGGAGGGTTAGGGCCCCATAGGCGGGTTTCTGTGTTAGGGAGATGTATGGAGGACAAGCTATGGATGGGAAAAATGACGGCGGGTGAAATGGATGGTGAATGATACTATGGAGGTGAAGTCAAAACTAGAACCATGATGAAGTAACCTAGGAGTCCATTGGGTAGGCTATAAAAATGAGGAGAAGGTGTATGTGGCTAGTTCTCGATGATGCATAATACTATCGAGACTCCCATCCCTAAGGGGTGAAAACTGCATGAGTGTCAAAGTGCCAAGGGACAATGAATGGGACAACTCATGTGGGGGAGAGTGCTACTAGGTGATAATACCGAAATGCAGTGGAGGTGACAGTACTACAGAGCCGGAAATAGGGATCCTAGAGGCAAAGATCGTAGGGTGTGAATGGGAGATGCATTTTGATATTCAAAGGGAATGACTACATGCCAGTGTCGATAATATACCTAGAAGGATATTGTCTTATGTGTAATGATAAAGTACCTGCACACATAGAAACCAAATACCTGACGTGAACAATAACTGAAGAGAAAGATCATATAATTTTTATTCAATAATATGTGAATGTAAGCATGCGTACCTGAGCGTTAGATGAGAAAAATGTCCCTCGGGGGCTGAGGATGGAAAGTGGCATAGGGAATGGAATGGGGTAGGTGATGGGATCCTGATCTCATGCCTGAAGACAGATCAAAAAAAGGATGCCCGGAGCTCCCGGAAATGAGTCAGGAAGTTTGGAGAAATGGACTATATATAGTTGTAGGGCCCACAATGCCACCTCATTTGTACATGTTGTCTTATTGAGTGGGCGAGCAATTGTAGAGGAGATTTGGAGATTCTGGGTGATTGAGGCAGCCGATTCAAGATCAGCGAGCTTCAGGTTGATTGTCGTATCCTCCTGCATAGAATTAGGGTTTATGTTTTTGGGCAGGGCCTATACAGAGGGTCATACAAGGGGTTTTTTGGGTGTGGGACCCCCCAGTGCATGGGCGATCGAGAAATTTGTGCGCATGGTTGTGCGCCTATAATTCGTTCATCCGTGCACGAGGGCACCCTAATGGGGAAAATAGACATGCATGGAATGCGCACCTATTCAAGTCACAACAGTTCATGCATGCACATTTGTGCCCCCAACAGTTGTGCATCCATGCACAGTTGTGTAGCGAACAGGCGTGTTATGATGCGCGCATGTATGGGTGACAGGGCCACATAAATGCACCTCTATGTGGCCAATAGTCATGCATGAGTGCGTGACTGGGGGATGAACAGGCATGCATCTTTGTGCATTATCCAGGTGGATATCGGTGGCCACCCACCTTTTCCAACTGGCAAAACAATTTTCTGGCAATTTTGGCAATTTACTATTTTTAGCAGGTTTTAACTTTCGGGGCCATTTTGAGGGCCTAAATGAAGGTTTTTCAAGATTTAGGTTCTCAATGATAGTTGAATGCATGATTGAGCCCCCAAAATGAATCTCCTTGATGATACCTTTCCAGTGAGCTATCATACGCCTAAAACGGAGATCATATGCAAAAGTTATGACCTCGGGAAATTGATGTACTAACTTACCCAAACGGGGCACACATGACTTTTGGCGCTTCATCTCCTAGGGTTAGGTTTTTGGATGTCTAGGGTTTTTGGTATTCCTGTTTATTGTAAAAAGGCCTTCAGATCCTCATTGTAATCATCTTCTTGTGGATGTGAGTAGCCATCACATCTCTTCTCAAAGATAAGCTGCCACCATTCTAGCGAGTCTTTCACTCTGTATTTTTACAATCTCTGTACATTTCTTTCATTAATAGAAATTGTGTATTACTGTATATCTGTGTTTATGGTTGCATCTCCGATGCATTTATGTTATCTTATTGAATATATGTGATATATCTGTGCATTTCTTTATTATATCTACGCTTGCATTTCGTGCCGAAAATAATCTAGATCAGTGTGCCTATGGGAAAAACAATCGCGATTGTGAGGCAAAGATGAAGGGTGTAAAGTTTTTTATTTTAAGAAATGTTGATGTTTTTATGGGTTATGGTTGTTAATTAAGTGTTGTGTATGTGGATGCAGTTGATCATTTGGACGATGTCGGTTCACTGGAGAGAGAGAGAGAGATTGGTCACTCCTTAGGGAGGCAGTGACCAATGAGGAGTCGGCGGTCCATGATAATTTGGCAGCTTGTGGGTTGTTGAAGTTCTTTGAGTGCCCCCTGATATGGGCCTAGGAGTACCTCTTGTAGTTCTTGATTCATATTTGGAGTCTAGATCTGCATTTCTTTATGGTGTGGGGTGAGCAGTTGGCCTTCACTATGGTGGAGGATATATATTTTCTGACTAGGCTCCTGTTTCGTGGGAGTCCCTTACCGGCGGAGCCTGTAGTACCTGGGGATGGGAAGTTGGCTGATTTAGGCTAGAGGTACTATATGAGGGAGAAATTCATGTCGGGCTCCATGGTGATTATTGGGGCAATCGACACCCTTGTTCATCATTTCGTGGCAGCGATGGTTGTGAGAGTTTATGGGTCTCTTGCGACTCAGCGGATCAGTGGAGATCAGCTGAGGATTATGGAGAGGGCACTGGCTGGTGAGCATTTTTCCTGGGGCTTGATGCTCCATGCCAAGATGGTAGGGTAGCTGGATAGGTGTCATACTACTGACTCGAGGGAGTTTTCCTTTGGTTCTATCTTGGTTGTATGGTTTTTGGATGAGGGAGTCCTAGAACAATGTGTGGGTGTTATGGTGGCATGGCAGACCATGGTTCGAAGAGCGGTTGTAGCGGGGGTGGCGATGACTGGGAGACTGCCTCCAGAACCCGAGGGACCCCTAGCTAATGGGCCCCTCCTCCAGAGAGAGGGCCAGGTGGAGGATCTCTAGAGGCGCCATGAGTGCCTCTATATTTATGTATTTTTTGTACCGATAGAGGCTGGTGAGCCCATTTTGTATGTGGTGAGGTGGCACCGTTTTTGTATCTATAGGGGTAAGGTGGTTCACCTACCTACGGATGGTGTATTCAGTATATTATTTTTTTGTAAACACTGATGAGACATCGACCGATCTATATATATATATATACATATGGATATAAATTTTGGGATCTTTGTGGTGTTCTCATGTGTTGATGGTTTTTAGTGTTTTTGATGATGATGTCTAATTTATATGTTGTGACAGGTTATTGATGTTTGATGTATGCGTACTAGTAACTTGATGTGATAAATGCCAATCTAACACTAAGTTAGCTATGTTATCTGCTATTTGATTAATTTGTCTTGGAATATGTGTAAATGTAATGGAATCAAAATTTTGAGATAAAAGTCTAACTTGCAGGTATTTGCAAAAGAGGCAAGGATCACAGACACGGTACACATTGTTGAGTTGGAGGACGATGAGTTGGGAATCTAGTAATATGCTAAGGTGATGAATATGATGATGGTGGGCCTCGGTGAGGAGGTCGATGACGATCATGTACTCTGCTTGGTTATTGGTTGCTAAACCCAAACATATGCCGTTGGAGTGGAGCAATTCATGAGAGGATGAATAGATGGCCCAAGCGGCCGAAGTGAGATTTTATGTCCAACAACTAGCTCCATCGACGTAACCGATGTGGTAGGCCAATGGAGGAGGCATTTGTCAATAACATAAATGGTAGATTAGATGTGAGGTATGGGAGAAAGAAGATTAAAAAACTCTACAAGAAATGTACAAAAAGAAAAATCCTAGTGTAGTATGGCTACGCTCAGGCATAAAATTTCTTTAAGTACAACTTGTTGATAGGTTATTTGAGAGGGTGGCCTTTAGGAGAGGCCAGAATGTATGCACCTTTAGTGAGGCAATGTTGGATGATGTAAGGTCCATGCCATAGTGATTCGAATTTTCCATGGCCAAGGGTATCGTGAGCGATATCGTAAGCAAGGATGAGGTCCCCTTCATTGAATGAGAAAAGGTTGACATGGTGATCAAAAGTGGCTTTTGACCATTTTTTAGCTGCCTCATTGTTCTATAATGAAGATCGACGATCTTCATCTAGGGACTCTAAGTTCAGAAAACGTTGCTCCATTGGTGCACTGTCAGGTAATAGCTCAATAGCAGTGCGTAAGGTGGGAATTTTGCACTCGATGGGAAGAGTGGCCTCGACCCCATGGACTAGATGAAATGGTGTGAAAATAGTGGTAGTTTTCACTATCGTGCGATAAGCCTAGAGCGCAGAAAATAACATATGGTGCCAATTGGTATTATGTTTGTTAATCATGCATTGCAACATGGCTTTGAGGACCTTGTTGACTGCTTCGACCTATCCATTGGACTGAGGATAGTATGGGGAGGCAAACTCGTGGGAGAATTTTAACCTGGAAGAGAGTTCGACAAAAATTTCATTCTCGAAGTGTTTCCCGTGGTCAGAGACTAGTTGGAGTGGTACCCCAAAGTGGGAGATGACGTGGTTAAAGAAGAAACGCGTTGCAGTGTCAGTGGTGTTGTTGAAGGTAGGCATGGCTTCGGCCCACTTGTTTAAGTAGTTGACTGCAACAACGATGTATTTGTGTCCATTGTTGGATGGAGGATTGGAAGTCATGAAATCTATGCCCCATTTGCAAAAGGGGCCGGTAGTAATGATTGGGTGTAGAAGAGCAGGTGGTGCTCTTGATTTGTTGGCATAAAGCTGACATTTGTCGCATCGCTTCACAGCATGGATGCAATCGTGAAACAATGTAGGCCAAAAGTAACCGATGCAAATTATTTTCTGAGCAGTGGACATCCCTGAGAGGTGGCCTCCACAAGTGCCACTGTGGCATTTGTTCAAGACTCAATCGGCCTCGTCGATAGTCAAACATCTACGGAGTACGGTGTCGACCCCTCACCAATATAAGATACCACCTATTAGGAGGTAGCGAGGAGCTTGGTGACGAATACATCAACAATCGTCTCAGGAGAGGTGACTTCCGAATTTTTGCGTTCGGAGGTAGACGAGAAGATCACCGTACCAAGGGTCATCCGAGGGGATGTAAAAGAGATGTTTGTCAGGGAAGTCGGTATTGACGGGGTCATTGGTAGTATCGGGGGGAAATGTCGTAATGAGTTCGACAAGGAAAAGGGATTTATTGCTCTTGGGTGTTGAAAATTTGAGGTCGTACTCCTGCAGGATGATGATCCATCAGGAAACTTTGCCATTAACTTGTTGGCGGCTGAGAAAGTAGTGCATTGGGTTGGAATCTGCGACGACTTTAGTAGTTCAAAGCAAGATGTAATTGCACAATTTTTGGACTGTGAGGACAACTGCAAGAGTTATTTTTTCTTCATGGTTGTATTTCAAGGGTGTCCCTAAAATATTTTTTACTAATGTATTAAATGACATGCTCACGATCATCATCCCCTAGTTGGACGAGAACTCCTACTACTGAGACGGCTGAGGCCGAGATATAGAGGATATAGTCGTGGTTATAGTCGGGTGGACTAATTAATGAGGCATTGGAGAGAGATGCTTTGAGATCATCAAAAGTGTTTTGGGCATGTTTGTCCCATTGGAATGGGATATCATGACGTAAGAGGCGAAGGAAACCATGTGCCCGAGTGGTGTAATCGGGGACAAAGCGGTGTAAAAAGTTAGCTTTGCCTTGTAGGCTCTGATGTTGGCGTAAATTCCATGGTGGGGGAATTTCTATGATGGCTTGGACCTTGAGGGGGTTGACTATAATGCCATGTTGGGAAACGACAAATCCAAGGAGGCATCCAACAATGACGTAGAATATGCACTTGAGGGTATTCAAGTGGATGTTGTACTGGCACACCATTGGAAGATGATTCTTAAATCATTAAGATGTTGAGTGCATTTTTTGGAGCGAGCGGTGAGATCGTCCAAGTAGGAGAGAATGATTTGGGCCATATCATGAAAAATGTATGTCATGGTGCGTTGGAAAGTGGCTCCTACATTCTTGAGGCCAAAAGGCATGACACGATACGCAAAAGTGCCCCAGGGGGTAGTGAATGCGGTTTTGTATTGATCGGCTAGGTGAATTTGAATTTGGTTGTAGCCAGAGAAACTGTCCATGAAGGATAGAGCCTCATGATTGATGCAATCATCGATAATTTGGTCGATAAAGGGTGTTGGAAAGTTGTCTTTAGGTCAAGCGTGATTGAGATTGCGGAAGTCTGTACAAACGTGAATAGTGCCCTGTTTTTTGTTGACAGGGATGAGTTTGGAGACCCATGACGTATATGCGATGGGGTATATGAACCTTGCAGCACGTAATTTATTAGTTTTGGCCTTGATGGACACGGCTTTGTATGGGTGTAGCAGACGTTGTTTTTGACGGACAGGTGTGATATCAGGCCAGGTGTCAATACGATGTTCAACAATAGAGGGATCAAGGCCAAGCATCTCTGTGTATGACCAGGCAAAGATGTCTCGGTATTCCTGGAAGAGAGATTTGTAGGTGGTGATTTCTTCAGGAGAGCATGTGGCGCCAATGGTGATTTCCTCTATAACTCCAGATTTGATGGAAATATCGATTTTGATGGTGGGGGAAATATTGGCCATATTGCCTTCTTCAAAAGCATCAGGGGTAGGGATAGGGTTTTTGAACTAATCTATATGCCCTGGTGGGAGAAAATCTTTGGTTTCGACTATGTATATGGGGTTTTGGTTAGGAGGCCCAATGGATTCCTGTGAAGAAAAAAGCGCTCTGTGGTGGAGCGCGTCCCATGGGCAATCGATTTTAGTTAACTCCTCAAGGATGTCTTCATCGCAGTGAAACTATCGATAATATAGGGGATCGAAAGGAGTAACTTTGGTGACTGTCACCGTGTGGTTGTTGTCTGGTGGTGACGATGTAGAGGGGGTATCGTACGGAGGTTGCAAGGTATCGTAAGGAGGTTGCGAGGGGGTATCATAAGGTGGTTGAGATATTGTGGATTTAAAATGGTAGTCGGGCGTAGAATTTCTGTGGGGAAATGAAATTTGAATTGGAGAATTAGAGGGATTTGGGGGTAAATCCTCATGTAAATCATCCGAGAACCATGGGGGAGTAGGGAGTGCCTCAGGTTCTGGTGAGAAGATATGAACCACATCAAGTGATGGGGTAGGGGTACTCACTGGTTCTTCTAGTTAGCAACACATGTATGCAATGATCATAGGACATTGATATGTGAAATGATCAAGTGATTTTCATAGAGCAAGGACATCTCATATGTTCGTTGACTGAGGTCGTGACATAATGGATGTCAGTGACATGTGTTAGGGTGGGTTCTTGATGAAATATCTAGCGTACAGTTGTTAGCGTCTATCAGAAATGAGGTAACGTTGGACAATGATGTGTATAATGGCCATATTCTTAACAGATGGTGCATGCAAATTTGGTTCGCAATCCTTTGCTACTTGTGTTCTAGGAGATAGCAGCAGTACTGGAGGAAGCAACGAGCGGTGGTGGTGCTTGAGGGAGTTGAATGAGATTACATAACTCGGGGAGAGATGGGCACTTGTTTGTGGGGTGTTTTTCTTACTCACATAGCACGCAAGGAGGTTGGACACGTGGGGGAAGTGGAGCGGTGGGCTCCTTCTTTTTCCGTCTGCCCCCAGTTGTAGCAGGGGTGCTAGTGAGTGGGAGTGTGGGTGGGATGGTGGGGGTAAGTATGGGAATATGCATCGAGATTCCTTTTGTTTGGGGAGGGAGGGATGGTTTAGTGACCATCTTAGGTGGATGTAGATACCATAGTAGGATTTCCAACACCATGTTAGGAAGCATGAGAGTTGCGGCTACTTGGAAAGCTTGTACACCCGGTGGGGGTTAAAAGAAAGGGATTTGGGTAATGGCTTGGGGGACTGTTTCCCAAACCAGGATATGGCTCTGGGGGAGGGGAAGATTAGGAATGGGTAGAACTAAACAAGTTCTAGGAGATTCTTGAGGGAGGAGTTATGCGACTAGTGGGACATCAAGGATGAAAGAGGCCTCGGTGGGAGGGAGAGTATCTTCAATTGTCATTCCTTTAGTGGAGATGACACATACTTGTGCTGAAGGATGGATGAGCAGTGGTCCTCCATGGTATGTCCCTATCAAGGATGGGTCTTTAAAAATTTTGGGGCCCATCTCGATGAGTGGATAGGCATCCGGATTAGTGTGGATGAAAGGGAGGATGTTATTAATGTTGGATGAAGGGTTAGGCTCATAATGTGATACCTGATCAATGGTAATGATCTTTCCGTTATGGAGAAACATCATGGTTTGGAACATAGAAGAGGCGACTGCCTTCATAGCATACATGTAGCTATGACCAAACAAAATATTGTAGTTGAGTGGGGCATCGATAACCTCAATTTCAATAAGAATATTTTTGCCCCTAAGTTCGACGACGATATTTTGGAAGAGCCCCACGAGAGGCGAGGG